>OU015760.1:3325440-3389619 GCA_907169655.1 Acomys percivali | reverse complement strand
TGTGTGTGTGTGTGTGTGTGTGTGTGTGTGTGTGTGTGTGTGTGTGTATCTTTTTGTCCCGGTTGCGGTTGCCAAGAGATGGGTTTCACTAGAATATCAAAGAGAGCTCCTCTGGGGTCAGAGGGCAGGGGTTGGGAGCAAATTCCTTGGAATGTGAAATCAGGCAGCTTGGGAGATTCCACTTGCATTAGGAAGGGCCCAGGCTCCTGAATCTTATGTAGGTGAGTGCAGGGGAGGGGCATGCGAACTTGGCTCATAGTTTGGGGTTCTGTTTTACCTCTTGCTAGAGTCTTTTCTGAGCAGAAGCCTCCTCTTAGGTGTCATTGTGCAAAATTGCCGCTTAATCCCTGCTTGCTCCCGACTAATTGACTAGTTAGGACATCTTTCAAGCCGAAAGATGAGCCTGGGGCTCCTTTCCCAGGCATAGGGGCAGCTAGAGGGCCTCCAGCCCAGCCGGGTATCCCTCCCAACACATAACCAAGTCCGAAAAGGCTCGGGCCCTTCTTGAGCTTTTGCCACTCCTCCCTCTGCTCAGAGTTCCAGGGGACCACCTTCACTTCCCGCATGACTAGAGGCCAGTCGGGTCACAGAAGTCAATGGCCTGGCTCAGGAAGCTTCCTGCCCAGTCCCTGGACGAATAGCAGACAGCAGCTGTGGCGCAGGGAGGGGCAAGTTGCCCGCGAGCCAGCCAGCAGGCCAAAGGCGAGCACTATTCCTGTCACTGTGAGCTACCAGCCTGTTATGTGCAGCGCCCAATCACGCTCCCAACCCTCTACGCTGACCTGCGCTCCCCCCAATGCCACAGGCTTTGATTTGATCCTCCTGTCGGAACAAGCTCACCCCCAGCCCCCTAGCCAGTTGTCCTTGGACTGCGCGGGTGTCCACGGAACAGGTCCTTCTGCTCCACGTTCAGAGCCATCATCCTGCACTCCTGGGGGCACTCACAATAGGGCCATACCAACGCACCTGGCCTGTTGGAGATCCAGCACCCTCGACCTCTCCAGGTGATGGTGCGTGGCCACCTCTGGCCCTGGTGTGCAAGTGCGCGCTCCCCAAATTGCGTAGGGGAGAGGGCTTTGGGCAACGCACTGTTATGCTCAGCAGCAGCTGGAACCAAGCCTAGCAATACCGAGAAGGCTCTGAAATCCACACCCTCTGCTACTAGAGGCTTCTGGAAATTGTCTCTAGATCTTACTTTGTCTGAGAGGGGCACGGAACAACAGCCGAATCTGGATGAAGGAACCCTAGGTTTTAAGCTGAGCAGGCAAAAATCAGCCTTTGCTAGGGGCTCTGCAGCTGGATAGCAGAAGTAGGAGGTAGGAGTTCTGTGTCAAGGAATGCCTCCAGCTGCTCCTGGCTGGCTCCATCCCAGCTTCCCGCCTTGGGCATCATCATGAGTTACTTCCTGTCTTACTGCAAAACTCATGGGAGCTCTCTTCTCACCGGCTACCAAGCCCTCCGCGCTGAGGGCTTCTTGTGTGATGTGACACTAAAGGCCGAGGGCAGTGAGTTCCCAGCGCACAGGTCACTTCTGGCGTGCTCCAGCGACTACTTTAGGGCCCTGTTCAAGAGTCACACCCAGGAATCGCAGGCTCCTGTAATTCACCTGCATGTGCCATCGGCAGCCGGTCTCCAGCGCCTGCTGGACTTCATCTATACTGCCTGGCTGCCCCTCTCCATGGACACTGTGGAGGACACTCTGGAGGCCGCCAGCTACCTGCAAGTCCCTGAGGCCTTGGGGCTGTGTGGCCACTACCTGGAACGCCATCTTGCCCCAGAGAATTGCTGCTTCACTGCAAATGTGGCTGCTCGCTTTGGCCTGGCCCGTACCTTAGGTGCAGCTGAGTGCTACATTGTGAGCCACCTGCGGGAGCTGTTTCTGATGGGCGCTGGCCCCTCAGGGCTGCTGGAACTCAATCCTGTATCAATGAAGGCTGTACTGGGTGCCCCTGATGTGACACGGGTGGCTGAGACGCAGCTGCTGGGCCTGGCACTAGCCTGGCTGCGGCAGGAGCCCACAGCCCAGCGCCTGGCACACAGTTCAACACTGCTGGGATGTATCCGCTTTGGCCTGGTGCCTGCTGGTGTGCTGCGGCGTGTGTACTCAGGCTCTGGTCTTACTTTACCTACTGGGATCAAGGGCCTCATCATCCAGGCCCTCAATTACCATACAGCACCCTCCCGCCAGCCGCTCCTGCAGGGAGAACAGACTAGTGTCCGGAGTCCCCAGACCCGCATCTTGCTCGTTGGTGGTCTCAGAGCTAGGGAGACAGCAACTGAGGAAATCATGGTTCTACCAGAGGTAGTTCGAAATCGGCACCCTGCACCTGAACCGGAAGAAGAGGAAGGAGAAGAGGAAGAAGAAATGGAGGAAGAGAAGGAGTGGGAGCTCACCCAGGATGTGGTTTCCTTCGACGTGTACAATCACAGCTGGCGCAGCCTGACACGGCTGCCCACACCACTGTTAGGCCACAGTGTATGTACCACTGGCAATTTCCTATTTGTCCTCGGAGGGGAGAGCCTTTCTGGCAGCCCATCTACTTCCCTGGCTGATGGCCCAAGGTCAGTCACGGCCTTAGTACACCGTTATGACCCACGCTTCCACACTTGGACAGAGGTGCCTGCCATGAGAGAAGCACGGGCTTATTTCTGGTGTGGTGTGGTAGGAGAGAGTCTCCTGGCCGTTGGGGGCCTGGGCACCAGGGGTGAGGCACTGGCCTCAGTGGAGATGTACGACCTTCGCAGGGACCGCTGGATGGCAGCTGGGGAGCTACCTCGGGCACTGCATGGTCACGCAGGTGCAGTTGGGGACCATGGTGTCGTGTACATCTCTGGGGGCAAGGCTGGGAGAGGTGAAGGTGGTACAAGTAGCCTCCGGGATATGTATTCCCTTAGCCCCGGAGAGAAGGCATGGAGCAAGAGAGCACCCATGGGTACAGCTCGCTATGGGCACTACCTTGCGGTGCTGCGAGGTGCAGTGTTTGCCTTCTTGGGAAGATATGAGCCCTTCTCTGAGATTGAACGCTATGACCCCAGCACAGACCAGTGGACTCGGTTGCGGTCGCTACCCTATGACCGCTTCTGCTATGGACTTGCTGTGGTAGAAGAGACAGTGCTGCTCCTGGGTGGTCTCAAGTGGCGGGATTCACGCCAGGTGCCAACCCGTAACATAGTGGGCTATGACCTTGACTTGGACCGTTGGGAAGACATAGGCTGTGTGCTTCCCTGGGCATGGAGTGGCCTTCAGTGTGTAGTCCTGCAGCTGGCTGGGGGTGGGGAGGAGACAAGGGAGGGAGACCCTGGAGAGGTGTTAGATATAGTGCTGGAGTGACCAGGTGAGTCCAGTTTTCAGAGGCCTAAGAGAAAGTTGTTCTTGACCTTGCCTGCAGAACAATGTCTTTTCCCCTAAGAGCTGGGACTCTGATAAAGCTCTTCTGAGTGGTAAGGAGGCAAATAAGGTCTTGATCAAAGAATAACGATTCCCCTTCAACTGCAAAGGGCAGTCAGAAATGGTCAGATGCAACGGTATAAATCAGTATTAGTTAACTCAAAAGTTTTCAGAAAGACAGACTGACTCATCCTGGCCTAGAGGTGGACTTTTGAAAATAAAACAGAACCCTATTTCCCTCCCTAAAGTATTTTTCAGGTGCCTGTGAATACTTCACGTCTCCCCTCCAAAAAGTGTACAACTAGTTACACACCAACCACAGAAAATGGTCGGCTTTTACAGCTGCAGTAAGTCCCAGAAGACAGTATTAGGTGATGACGCTGATGATGTGTGCGTGAGCCTTGGTTTAGCAGCACGGGATGGTTGTGCAAAGAATGATCTTTATGGGGCAGAACCATGGTTATGGCTCTGCTTTCACAGTTTCATACTGATATGAAACTGAGAAGGGAAAAAATTCTCAGAAAAAGCATTTCTTTGAGAAACTACTCTTGCTTAATTTTTTTTTCTTTTCCATTCCCATCTGCTTTTACACTGGCTGGAGGCAGTTTATTAGTTTAGACATACTTTAGTGACACTTGACTGCAATATACTACATTTGTGAGAAGAAAATTAGCTTATTTTTGGTGGTTTCCCACTTCGTTCCCCCAAAGACTCACAGAAAAAGAATGAGTAGGTGATGTTTTCATGGTCCTGTCAGGTCACTGGGAAGCCAGCTTGAGGCTTCAAGGTCTCAGAGGAGATCTTGGTAAGCTCTGAACAGGTGTTACTTCTGGCATGTGCTATCAGTGAGGTGGCAAAGTGAGAACTTGTAACTGGGGTGGTGGTAGTGTGTGATTAGGTCCCAGAGAAATGTGGTAAGCCCTTTGCATGAATAAAGTAGGTGCTTTAAAAGGATTCATTAAGAGCTGAATTTATTTGACTTCAATTTTACAGTGCTGCCTCTCTCCTAGACTTGAAACTAATGCAATAAAATGTACAGATATATAGTGTTTAAAGGTCTCTTTCATGCTAGGCTAGTCACCAGTCTTGTAAAATTCATTAGTTTACTTTTTAACCAGTAAAATAACAGCTGACTTTACAAAAGTAGAAGCTGCTTACTAGCAACAGAGCTAGTATTCCCACCAACTGCTTGCTGTTTGCAGGCTGTTTGTCCACTGTCCATGTGACACGTCCATCATGTACAAATATTTTTAAGTGAAGATACACATTGGTCTAGTAAACATCAATAAGCCTAAACAACTGTAACAAGCACACTTCATTTTTTGTTTGTTGTTCTCTCTCTCTCTCTCTCCCTCCCCCCCTCTCTCACATATACAAAATCTCACAAATTTAAATTTAATGTGTGTCAATAACCATGCAGTAAATAAATGTGTTTACAAATAGGGTTTTTTAAATGATAAAAATATTACACTGGACCCAAAATTCCATACAAACATTAATGCGTGTTTCTCATCCATTTTGACTAAATATAGGATTACTGAAAATGTGCTGTAGAAAGGCCACTCTCCTGTACAGTTGTGCAAAGTCTGCAAAACGATAGTGATTTAATGTGATTTCAAAAGCAAAGAAAAAGATCCTGCTGTGTAGTTTTTACTTTCTTCTCTACAGCAAAAATATTCACTGGCATATGTCTGAACTCTTAGAAGTGTACGTACATTCACTGAGCTGTACAGGCAACAGGATAAAGCTGATCAGAAGTAGAGTTTAGGATACAGAATAGTAAAGGAGGGGCTTTTCCTCCTGAAAAAACAGCAAATTGTGACTTGTACATTATGCAGCCACACACTAAAAAGCAGCAAGTCACTTTCATGCTGTGGTCACTTTCCAAAACTAGACACGCAGAAATGGCAATATCTGAAGAGGACTTTTTCATAGATTCCACTCACTCTATAAACAATTCAGGACTCTAGGAAAAAGCCTCTAAGTGCTTGATCTCAGGTCACTCAATGTGACGACTCCCTGAATGGCTGGCATCCTCTGTTCCTTAGTAGAGAAGTCCATTAACATTGTTCAACAATGTTGTTTTCTCTACTGAAACTTGTATCGGCCATGAATAAATGTATTTATTTCCCCATCTGGTGTATAATTGTAGAGGATTTGTTAGCAGATCAAGGGAAAATTGGAAACTGTCTGGAAAATTGATTCATTTCAGTGTATACCTTGTCTTTTAAGAGTTAAAGAGTTCAAAAAACCATGAGTTTTAGCTGAAATTCTTGTGTGTGTGTGTGCGCGCGTGTATGTGTGTGTGTGTGCTTGTGTGCGGGAGCACGCATGTGAATGTGCATGTGCATATGTGTAGCTGTTAGCTGCCTTTCTGGGTGAGTTAAGTCTGTTTTAAAAAAATCCATTCTTAAAGTCTTCTGTACACAATCAGCATTTCATCACTACAAAAATAAAGGGAGATTTAAACCAAGAAAATAAAGCAGCTCTATCTTCAATTTTGGTCTTAGTTACAAAAACATCTTACAAAGCTTTGCCCTGATACACCATGCAGTGTTCTCAAAGTTTTGGAATAGTACCTCCATTAACCAGTTAGCACAAGTTAATAGACTATTAAGACGGGTATTAGCTACCTGAACTTTTCTTATGCTGATGCTCTTCTAGTTTGCTTAACTCTTTTATACGCACTTACATTTCACAAAAATAAAACTACAGCATTAAACTTTGTGCAATGTTTAAGAAAATTCTTAGAACATTTTAATAAATATAAAAAGGTTTAAGTTCTTTCCCACCCACAAGAATGTCTGCACCTGAAAAAATTGTGATTTACGTTTGAAGTCTCATTTATATAAAATTAACTTAAATGGAGAAAAGATGATCTCAGATAGAAAACTGCCTTTTTGTGGGTTTTCTACTTGAAGGTCATCTGTATTCAGAATTGTTTGCAAAAGTTAATTTAAGTCATTAAAGATAGTTGATTTTGCACATGGTAAACATAAGCTGAGCACTGACTGCATATAAAACATACAAATGCTCTTTAAAGACAGTGGTAATATGACCATGTATGCTTTGTTTCATATAGTTTGGTAACATTAAAGTATAGCTTGTCAAGTGTCCAACACATTGATTAAAAAAAAAAAAACCAACTACCTTATGTACTTGTTCAGAGTACCAGCAGGTCCTAGGTGGCCTTACACATGCGTCTCAATGTATGAATGAGTGTGTGTTAGAGAAGAAGGGATAACATCTAATTCAGAGGAAATACTTAGTGGGTCATTTGAGGTGGTGTTTTGACAGATATCCAAGAAAAGGTCGAGGTACATCTGCTTCCACTGTTGGAATTCTTTAGATGTCAAGTCTGGATTGTCTAGGACTTTATCAATAATGGCTACTTCCCCTTCTCTGGCCTGAAAAGCAAAAGAATTCAATAGTTAAGATGGGCATAAACTTTTATTGAAATGTGAAATAACATGCCAATAAATTCAGAAACCTTAAGAAACAGATTTGAGTTATATGGGTTCATCATATTAGAGTAGAAATATATATATATATATAAATATATATATATATAGTGAAGAATAATCTTACATTTGAATTCTATACCACTGTATTTAAAATTAAACTTATTTTGCATCTATATACACAATTCTATCCCAGTGAATGAAAAATAACCTTGTGGGTGACAATTGAGACATTAAGTTGAGGAGTAGATACTCAGGTAATCAAGTTTATTCCTTTTCAAGTCTCTGATGGAGTTGAAGACCAGGTAGCTTAGTTTTACAATTAAGCTTAGTTGTTTAGGGGTTAGGATGTTTTTAGGTCTAGATAGATGTTTTAAGTTGATAATGACAAGATGTGATGGAGACTGATTTACATTCAGAATTTTAGATGCACCAGCATAGGAAAGATGCTTTCTTCAAGGCTGCCAAATACAAATAGTCAAAACACTAAGAATGTAACATTTATATAATTCCTGACCATGTCACAGTTCTTCTTGCTGTAGGTAGTTTATTGTATATATGTATAGTAATATAAATGTGTATGTAAAAATGGTTAATTAATTTAAGAAAAGAAACAGATTTGACATATTCACATTCGGTTATTTAGACTAAAATCACAGTGTATCTTTTACTCTTGGCCCTTCCTATTTGTCATCTCTCCTTATGAAAACCTTCATGTTTTAAGGAAACCTTCCTCAAGTTGTAAGGTTGAGCTTAAAAGTCTATCATTTCTTCAAACCTTCCTTAAACCTTCAAAGAGAAGCTTTTCTATGATGTCCGTGTAACATCCTATTCCTGCCAACGAATGGACTTACCACTGTCTGTCTCTTCAGTTACTCTAGAACTTGTCCTGCTTTCCTTCTTTATGGTAAGCCTCTCATGCTCAAGTGCGAGTAAACAGGGCCCCGATTGCTGCAAATACAGAATACTTGCCTTGTGACCGTTAAGGATCCCTTCCCATGGCACTGGGGGCCTATAATGAACAATACCTCTCCCTTGCAATGGATGGATGGAATTAAAAACACATTTATAGGTTTTACCTATTTAGGCTATAGAATAACTGAACAAAAAATTCGACCACAAAAGGTATAGATCCATAGAGATCAGTTGCGAATTCTTAATGACTTTCAAAACTTAATGGGAGATATTAACTGGCTAAGGCCTACAATTGGATTAGCTACTTATGAGATAAGTAATTTATTTCAAATGTTACAAGGGGATTCAGATTTAAACGGTCCACGGTGTCTAACAGCTGAAGCAGAAAAGGAGTTAATCCTGATAAAGCAAAAACTACAAAGGGCATATGTGGATAAAATTGATCCTAAACTTGGTTGCATTCTAGTTATTTTGCCTTCAACACATTCTCCTACTAGGCTCCCTATGCAAAGGGACGATAGAATCCTGGAACGGGTTTTCTTAGCGAATAAGCAAAGTATTGAAGCAAGGCAAAAATTGAAGACATACAAAGAAAAAATTTCTGAATTGATTACAAATGGTAGAATAAGATTGCATCAGCTGTCAGGAACAGACCAGGTGGAAATTGTAGTGCCTCTTACTAATACTGAGATTATGTCATTATGAGTAATAAACAAAGATTGGCAAAGGGCTTATAGTAACTACTTGGGGGAAATTAATAACAAATACTCGAAAAGCAAGCGTATACAGTTTATAAAAAGAACTAATTGGATCCTTCTAAGTATTGTAAGGAGGACACCAATATCAGGGCTACCCACCTTCTATACTGATGCAAATAAGCTGGGTATCGCTGGTTATACGTCTGATAAAACAACTAAGGTGATCAAAAGTCCATTTACCTCAGTTCCAAAATCAGAGTTGTACACAATCCTTATGGTATTGTTAGATTTCCCTGAATCTCTTAATGTCACCACTGACTCGCATTATGTAGAAAGAGTTGTTTGGCATATAGAAACTGCTGTATTTACTCCTGATAACTCAGAATTAACTATGTTACTTATGGAACAACAGGTCATCAGAAGTAGAAACTATTCCTTGTATATTACTCATATTCGATCCCATACAGGTTTACCAGGCCCATTGGCAAAAGGAATTATTAATAGGAAATGTGTTCCAAACCTCAAAATTTCATGCAAAACATCATGTCGACAGTAAGAGTTTAAAGAAAAAATTCCCTATCACTTGGAAACAAGCCAGAGAAATAATTAAAAGGTGTCCTATGTGTTCTTTGTATAATCAAATCCCATTACCGGCTGGAATTAACCCTAGGGTACTAAAAAGGAATGGAATCTGGCAGATGGATGTATTTCATTTTGCAGAATTTGGAAGACTAAGGTACGTAATCATAGCATTGATACATATTCAGGGTTTCAATAGGCAACAGTTGCCTTAAGTTCTGAAAAGGCTGATTGTGTAATTACTCATTTATTGGAAATAATGAATAATGGCAATTATGGGACTACCTGCAGAAATATCTACTTCAAGGGAGATGATGGGCATAGAAGAAATACATGTGACAGAATGACCACTGCGCCGAAGTACTGTCCTTGTCTCTACTGGTGATGGCAGACTGACAGCCCAAACTGTGATCATAGCAGAGCAGATCACAAGGCTGTGCAGCTTTGTGGAGACTGGTTGGACTAATTCTTCAAAAGTCCTGTTTCACAATTATGTCTGTCAGATATACTGGGCCAGAAGGATGAAGACTGGATGCCCCAACGATAGAGAAAAACCTTTGACTGTCCAGGCAGTCAACTCTCTCTTTTCTGTCTTGCTTTTGTAAGTTGCTTGCCTGTGTTTCCTTAATATTAGACATTTCTTTCTTGGATCTCTGATGCAGTTGAAGAAGTCTAGATAGCCACAGTGTTACTATACGCTTTAGTTGAAGAATTAAAAACACGTTTATAGGTTGATAAATTTAATTTCTAATAAAGAGGTTTTAGAAACCTTTGGACACTAGGAAAGGACTCACTATGAGAGGATAGTGGAATACTTTTCCAAGATTGTCAAATACAAAAAGACTGGGTTATGTACATGTAACTTGTACGTGATGATTCTGTATATATGTATATTTATGTATATAGTTCCTCTTTTTTGCCTTTTTAAATTTTTTTTAATAGAAAAGGGGGATATGTGAAGAGAATGTAACCTTGCCTTAGGCTGGGCCCAAGGAGAAAACAGTCATGGAATGCTTGATCCCACTGAGACTTTGTCTCTACAAACTGATAAAGATCTTAGATAGACTCAGAGAAACAAGTTTTAGCCCAAGACAAAAGACAGGGGCGGGGATTCTGGGTGGGGTATTGTATTGTCAAAAGGATCATTTATTAGGAGGAGGAAGCTGGGAAGAGGAAGAGAGGGGGGATAGGGAAGAAGGACATTGAGGAACTGGAGGTTCCGGGAAGTTGGACGATTTGGCAGCAGCGGCAAGCTTGGTGGAGACCTCCAGGTTTGGTCCATGGACAGGGTGGCTTCTTCTGTCAATGGATGATCAGCTAGACTCCTGAGAATTATGCCCAGGGAATTGCTTCGAGGAACTGATATTCAGAAGGTTTCATTCTTGTTCTCCTTAATCTCCTTTCCCTCCTATTTAGGGTAGTCAGGTTGTAAGGGAGGCACATGCCTTTAATAAATCCCTAATAAAGTAGGATCGTTAAGGGATCAGAGCCAACAGACAACTAAGCCTGGTTTTGGTTTAACTATCAAAGGCACAACTATCAACTGTAGAAGAAGAGAATTTCTGTTGTGGAAGTTAAGATGGAGAAAGGATTGAGATACTTTGAGTATCTTAAACGAGTCTTGTCTTTTATAGATCTAAGAAATGGCTAAGAGAATCCCAAAAATGTTGTTCAGTAGTGAAAAAAGCATACCTCTCTGTCGGAGTTGGGAGGGGAAGAAGGAACAACATGCCTAAGAAGTGGCTCTGGCCAGTGAGGCTACAAGATACTAAATAGGTATGGGACTGATGATGCTGGCAGTTGCCTATGATAAGATCTGAGATCTATTCTTGGGTGTATTTTGTTGTTCCTCTGAAAAGGAAGATTTTATAATCGATTACTTTTCCAGACCTCATAAGCACAGGGCTCTATAGTGCCCCATCGTTTTTAACCAGCAGGGGCATTTCTTTTTAGTGACTTTCTTTGTTATTTTTCTTTGTCCTAGAAGAGCAGAACAATCAAACATGGTAACATGTATTTGGTGACTCATTGATTCCTCATGAATTCAACATTTACAGTGGCCCATATTCATTGTCATAGGTAAAAAATATTGTAGGGTATTTACAGAGCATAAAAGACAGAAAAAAAAGAGAGAGAAGGAGAAGGGGAAGTAGAAAGGGAAAGCAAAAGAAGTGTGTGTGTGCACGTGTGTGGGGGGGTGAGGGACAAAAGATGAACTCAGTATCCTGCAGACCTTTTGTCTCATATTGCTTTGTTTGCACATTTTTGGGGTCTTATTTGTCTTCTTTTAAAAAAATATTTAATTAATTTATTATCTGGGACAGGTTGGATGAGAGGAAAAGCATGATCACAATAAGTTTTTATGGAAAAAACTCAACAAAAGATGACAAAACCAAAATAAGGTAAGAAGGTAAGGATATCTTTGGTCAACAGAATCACTATTATGACTGTTACAGATCTCCTTAGAACTGTAGCATTAGCTACCAAAGTCCATTAATTCTTCCATTGCTTTGTAATAGCATCTGCACGAATAACATAGGTTAATTGACTCTTAATCCTTGCTTTTATTACCTGAAGACATTTCAAATCATTATGTTTTCTACTGCATTTATCTATTTAGTACTCACCTCTATTCCTAAAGTACAATTTTAGGAGGATGCTGTGGGTTTAAAACACTTCTCAAAGAGGTCCTTTGACATGTTGTGATTTTGTTTTTGTTTCCACTTTTTGTGTGCTAAAGGACCTACTAAGGTGTTTTGTAAGAAAGGGTCTTTCCTCATCACACAGTGGATACTCTCCCGTGTCAACCTCCTTTATCTTCTGCTTCTCTGTTCCCCTGTCCTTACCACATGCTTCCCAAACTAGGCTTGGCATAAGAAAAATGAAAACACTGTTAAGCAACTACAGAAGTATATAATGGGAAGGTAGTATGTGTATTAGGAATTGACAAATGCAAACAGAACAATTGTGCAATCTCTACATGAAACATGATGACTGTAGCTTCACTCCAGATATGTTGTAGTTTATTCCCCAAATAGCCCTTTTAATATTCTACATGCATACGGTGTGCCTTTAATATCTTTTGTAATTATACTCAATAGTGAGCTCTTAGGGACTCAAGACTGAGGAGTAACACCGACCATGCACTTTTAAGAAGAACTCAATCTCATCTTATTTTCTCCTAAAGCTAGGTCATGCAACATTTAGTCAGTGACTTAGGACTTTAGAGAAAATCTGACCAGATTCCTTTCCAACCACTCTGCTGCAGGTTTTTTCTACTTACCTTCTTCTTACAGCTCCCTGTTTTGCACCACCTAACCTATAATATCTGGCAATCAGTTTCAGGCCAAGAATGAATTTCCCCCAATGGAGATTAAATGTCCATCCTTTAAGTACTTACCTTTAAAGTGCTTTTAAGAATTCTCAGCCTGTGAAGTTTTTCATTCATCACAGGATCATTACATCTTTTTATAAACGATAGCTTGTATTCCATCTTGGTTGAAATGCGATGTTCTCCTAGTGGAGACAGACTGGCTTCTTCCAGTGCCCTGTACAAATCTTGCAAGGAGTCTCCTAATTTTTCTTCCCTATTTTCATCTGAGAGACAGGAGAGTGGGGGTGGAGTAAAGGATGGGGAGAAGGGAGGGAAAGAGACAAATATGCAGTTTAATAAAGTTAATTTTATACTTTGAAAATCTTCTAAAAATTGGATTATCTGAAAAAATAGTCTAATAAATTGATTGAGGAAACAGTCTAATACTTCAATATCTCTCAGAAATAAAACAAACAAAAATATCTCACAGATGCTAGTTAGACTGGATTATATCGTTATGGACAGCCAATATTTTAGAAGGATTAAATAGGACTTATGATTCAAATAGCCTCTTGAGAGAAAAATAATCACACATATATTGGGTTCAATGAATTAGTATATAAAATGTACATAACATGGAAATGCTACTTCATATAGTTTAGTATTTTAAGACAACAATTAATAAACACAGAAATGATATTTAATAGAGTTCTGCTGGTGAATTAATACTGAATGATTTTAATTTTTCAGACTTCATAAGATGGAGTGGTATTTGTTGGCATATATATGATTGTGACTGTCCACTTATTTAACAGATTTTTACATTTTATGTGACTGACATAGCAATGCCTGGTACATTATCAATATAGTAACTGATCATAAGTTATTAAAAAAATAATATCTTGATTTCCAGGCAGAAGCTCACTGTGTAGTCCAGAGTGGTCTGCAATTCATTATGTAGCCCAAGCTGCACCCTGCAACGCATGAGGCTGGCCTGAAATTTCTGGTAGTCTTTTTGCCTCTGTCTCCAAAGTGCTGGAATCACAGGTATCAGCTACCATGCTCAGCAATAATAATGTTTTAAATTAAATTTAAAAAGCGTATGAATACACTTATAAACAAATGTAAGGAAATTTCTGACATGTACTAACAGAATTTATAACATTTAAAAATATGACAAGAAAACACTCCACTTAAATATTTTTGAGAAAAACTAAGACAGTTACAAATATGGATTTTTGATCTAGATGATCAAATCCAACTTGATCTAAAATTATCTGAGTAACGATGTTAAATCAACCAGAAGCATATCATTTTGTTTGTCATAGAAGTAATAAAAATGAACTAGGATTCTTCTTTGGGTAGCAGCAGGGTCTTATTTGATGAATATGTCTTATACTGGCCGAAGGCATAAATACAGAATGTTATTCATTCTACCATGGTCTATGTGATATTAACCTTTGGATACAGTTTTAAAGGTAGATTCTCTAACAATAATACTAATGAACATTTATTTGTGCCAGAAAGTAGGGTAAATTTCTAACGTTCATGATTTCATTTGGTCTTCAAAATGGTTCTAAGAAATCTTCAATTTATATCAGGGGAGGTCTTTGCTCTAGGCCATAATTTCATATAAGTGGTGAAATTAGAATCTAATAATTTAAAGTGTGTATTTAATCAGAGGTGCCAATTAATATGAGACTCCCTTAAGTGCAGCATTCTAAACACTGATTTCACATTTTGCATGCAATCTTTTAATAAAATTTACTGTGCATTACATAGAAAAGTTTTCTAACTGGATACAAACTATACACAGACAGTAAGACTTTCATAATTTGAACTACATATAAATATTTCCGTGGCAAAGAAGATTAACATCAGAGAGAACCCTTAAGAAGGGGACAAGTTATACTCATGATTTGTGTCAATTGTGGACACCATCCCTTGGGTTATGCTAAGGATGCTCTAAACATTTTTTTTGAAAGAGCACATCTGAAACTGCCTTAATTTTAAAGGGTTCATCTTTAGAGTTAAAAAGCAGTTTTAACTTTTTGCTCTTCTGAGGTTAGTAGCTGAGAAGAGCTATGATCACTCAGTCTTTTCACTGGAAAATCCCGTATCTGTCAGAACATGTTACCATTGTATTCTATAATGAATTTTGAAGCCTAAGCATATCTATCTTGAAATGTGAAAATTCATTTAAATAAAATTTAAAAAATTCTCTGTTCATCCTTGAATATTGTCAGCACACAGAGAGAGGAGTCTGATGGATGGGTGGATGGAAGACCATGAAAAGAATGGATTTTCAAGTTAAAAGCAAGATGGATCCATTATAGAGAATTTCAAATGAGAATGCTTACGAAGAAGGAAGGCACAAAACCATATGGTCACTTTTGGCCACTAAATGGAGTTGTAAAAATAAGGACACATTTGCAGACAGTAATTTCATTTCATAAAATTATAATCCAGGAAAAAACACTGGAGGATTACTTAATAATTATTCTATTTGCCTCAAGGCAAGATTGCATGTAAAGATAGATGTATTTCTGAGAGTAGGGGGTTAGGTACTAGTAAGAAGCCTAACAGAAGACAATTATAGTAGTTAAAGTATCAGGTAGCATAATGTACTATTACTTTTTCAGTTCTAGAGAAAGGGTGAAAGAAAAAAAAGAAACTAGATGATAGTTTTAGAATTTAAGGAGGGTAGATGTATTTTCACACAGTGATTTGTTTAATTTTAAGAGAAGTATTTCTCATATTACCTAATACTGTAATATATATTGTTATATTTTGACCTAATTTGTTTTCCTTCTCTATGTCTTTGTGTCTATGTTTCCCCACCTCTCTGCTGGCTCAAATGGCAAATATCTGATCACTGAACCGTATGTATTTCCAGACAGCTCCTTTGCCTTAACTTTTAACACTGTGGAATGCTGCAGAAGCTTTAATTTTTATATCATATCGATGAAGTTTTAATTAAGCAGACTAAATATAAAGATAACATAAATAACTATTTAAAAAGCAAAAGTCTCCCCTATCCCCTTAATGTTATTTGGGAGAAAAGCATTCAACCAGAAGACAACATAATTCTATAAAAAAAAAAAAAAAAGAAAATTGATTTGACAGCTGTACAAAAAGCCAAGTATGGGTCTATCTCTAGGCAGCACATCTGAACAAGGAATCACAATGACACAGAACATGGAAACATTTTAAAATATAGCAGTTGGATGGTGTAGCCCCTACTCGAGATAAGAACCCTCCTCCAAGTACTCTACATACCACACACATATGCAACACTGCACAAGACACAATAGTGGAATGAATGAGGATGAGGGACTGAGAAGCCAGGCTACCACAAAATGTCACCAATGATTTAACATTTTAAGACTACACAAAGAGTCCTTTTATTTTCAAAAGAAGGGAGGGGCAGAGTCACATTATAAATCTGATTCACTGTACTCAACAGTCAAAACAACACAGAACTCAACATTCAAGACAAAAACAGACCTTTATTTTCTTTTATAGGTTTCAATTGGTTTTCTTGATTTTTCTCAGATGAATAGCAATTAAGTCTACAGGGCTACTGTTGTAACTGAAAACATGGAAAGCACCTTTATTTTCTTCTGTTTTTGCCCTCTTCTTCGTCTCCTTCTCATTTCCCTTCAGGGTTCTTTCTCTTCTCAAAATTTGCTTTTTCTTCTCTTAGAAGAAGCTTGCTTTGGAAGATGAGGCAAACACTTGGTGAGGCCTGCTTCCCAACTGAATTTCTTTCAATGTGCCAGTTCAGCCATTGGAACACTGGCTAAAAACCAGCTCTTTTGCAATGAGTGAGTGTTCTGAAAATTGGCAAAGTGTAGACCACATTCAAATAAAAGGACACATATAGGAACCTTCTGCGATTCCCACCAAGGAAGTGTATCACTGCTGCAATGACATTTTTAATTGGCATCTAATTTCTTCACGAAATCTGGAACTATGAAGGAATAAAAAATTTCCCAAATTGTATTTACATTTTTTTTAGCATAATAACTAGGTCTGTCTTAGATCACACATCACAAAAAGTCCATTTTATTAAACCAGAGAATACTTATTAAGTCTCATATAAAATTTCATTGGCTGGTGGATTTGAAGGTCAAAATCAAGCAATTAATTTGTATTCTGTGCCAAGGGATAATCATTTCTGGCTATGCCTTACTTGGCAGGAGTGAAAAAGTTCCTCTTTGGTGTCATTCATGTATTAGGAATCTAGGAACACAGTAAGCATCACAATAATTCATTGGTTCTCTGCAGGTTGTATACGATTACCAGGTAGTTAAAAAAAATAAACAAAAGCTCTAACAGAAGATTAGCTGATGGAAAACACTAGTTTGTTGTAAAATCTTGAAACTCCTCATGAACAGATCATAATGTGTTTTTTATTTGCTCCAAAATTTTAATTAAGGGGAGTGGAATAGGTCAGGAGAGGGAGGGAGGGTGGGAATGGGAAGATAAGAAAGAGCAAGAGGATAAACTGGGCGGTGGTGGTGCACGCCTTTAATCCCAGCACTCGGGAGGCAGAGGCAGGCAGATCCCTGTGAGTTCGAGGCCAGCCTGATCTAAAAAATGAGTCCAGGATGGCCAAGGCTACACAGAGGAACCCTGTTTCAAAAAAAAAAAAAAAAAAAAAAGGAGCTAGGGGATAATAATTGGGATGCAACGTGAATAAATTATAACAAATAAAAAATGTATGCATTTAGACTCAGTGGTTTCCAAACTTTTTTGACTGTTCATCCTTACAGGCTAAAACACTTGTGTTGTTCATTATTTTATACACATTTAGTAGTCTATATCAATATATGACTTAAATATACACAAAAAAGAAACATAAAAGGATGAGATATAAAACTCAAAGAGAAAGTCCCATTATTTTCTTCCTGTATGTTAATAGATCCTCTTTCAAAGATATATAATGTGACTTCTACAAGGTGAATTTCTGTCACTGACATTTGCATTTCCCATTATCTTTCTGCCATAATGCCTCATGTTCCCAGCAAATTCAAATAAAATACTCCAAGGAAGATTCTCTATTAGGTGACTGCGTAATTACTAAAAAGTAAGTATGTATTACTGTTCATGTTTCTTTGGTGAAAACTAAGGACAATAAAATCTCACTCTTATCTTCTGATTTCCCTGCCACTGCAGTTACATTGTTAAAGCAAAGTAAAAGATGAAAACAAAACCAAGAAATATATTAATTGGGCTCTGAAACCAACCATGGGAAATGCATTCTTGGTATATGTTTTGGAAGAGTATTATGTTTGAATTGGACAATGATGTCCTTATGGAAGAGAATTATTATTATTTTTATTTGGACAATGGTGTCCTTATGGAAACAGTTGTTCTTTCTACAACACAGGTGTGTAATGAGCAAAGAAGGTTGGGAAAAGTTAAATTACAAATGCTAGAGAAAGCTAGACATAGTAGTATTAGTCATCAGTCAAATATGAGTGGCATTTGTTCTTATACAACCAGAAAGCACTTTTAGGCTTCTAGGTTAAGCATATCAAGTATGTGGAACATGATTTGTCATTTGCATTGATACCACAGAATTGTTTTTATACTACTTTATAATCTTGTCGCAGAGAACAACTTATTTATTTGTAAGGTGACAGACTTTTAGTGGAGTTAATGTCTTTGTAGGTTTTATACTAAAGGTGATTAAATAACCAGGGGTTTATGCTATATCTTGAATTGTTTTATAGTTATAGCACTTGCTATTTTAATTCAGGCCTTTATATCAATCAACTTGCTATGCCTAGTTTTGTAAAACTTGGGAGAAGGTGGAAGGTAGCTTGTTATATTAGGAGACAGTGAAGATTTTACAAGCTAGCTTTTAGTTTTTCTTTGTAGCCAATTTATTTAATAATTAGAAACCATTTCTCTTTCAAGCAAAATAACACTTACACATTAGTATTAGGCAATAGTTTCTCAGGTTGAAAAATTAATTTTAATGAGTAAAATCCCCTTCTTTGAAAAGAACCAAGTAAGTGGATCTATTTACTTCTTTTCGTTTTAGATCAAGTAAAGCTTGTACTTATAGTACGTATGCCCAGTGGCTATAATTGTCAGTTCTTTTCCAATAGTAAACATTACTTCCATAAGGCTGTGACGAAAATAGATAAAGTTAACATTTATTCTATACTTTTTTCCTCTGAGTGTTTTTGCCAAATTATGTACTTTAATAAGAATTACATGACAGTGGTTGTATTTTCAGGGTACACTAGGTTTTGTTTTAATGATGACTAGTTCAAATGGCAGATTGTTGGCATCCTTAGTACTGATTTACTAACCGTAAGTAGTGATGAATCTTTGAAAGGCAAATGCAGAAATTATTGACAGAATCCCGATTTACCCACATACTTTAGAAAATGTAACCAATAAAAATGGAAGTCTAAGGCAGGAATTCATAATAGGGACAGTTTCAAAGCCAAACTAAGGGATAATTTTATTTGAAAATTAATACACAGTCATCACACTCATTAATGAGAAAAACCTCTAAAGTTCTTTAGATCATAAAGTTTTACTAAGATTTAAACAGGGAGCATGATCCAAGAAAATTTCATTAATATTAAATGCCAATAAAATAAATTTGACTTATTCCTATATACCAAGAACTACCATTGTTTAGATATACTTAAAAACACATTAAAATGGTTAGAGCACAGAGGCAATTATAAGGCAGATCAATGTGATTTTTATTCACAACACAAATTTCATTTGTGAGAAAGAAGCATAGATTTTTTTCTCATTAGAAAGATATTTGCTATCAAGCATACTTAGCAAATTATTTAGCTATCTAAAAAGATCTGGTATCAATTGGTAATATTTTTATTTTTAAGTAATCTATATTTTTACAGGTATTCATATTATGCAATACCACACTGCAGCAACAGGAAGAAAAACATTTCATAATACAATATTAAATTATTTTCACTGCACAGTATGAAATATCCATTAATTAGCTTTAAATTATTACAGTGTATCTTATCCAACTAAAAGAAATTTCACATCTACCACAGAAGGAAAAATAAGCAATATTGAGCCACAGGGGGCCCAGTTACAGAGTATTAAATAATATCTGAATATAGCTTGAAAGACATCCAGACAAAATACCTCTTCAAATATGGAAAACCACAGCCTATAGATTTGAAATATTTTACAGAAAAAGAATAGCTCATTCCAGCTTAAGAGGCAACATCACTTCTTATGTAAGTGCCAAGAAAAGGGAGAAAGTCAGGATTTTAGCTGAGGAATCTAATAACGCCTGGTATGAGGAATTTCCTTCTTTAGTGTTACTGAAAGCAGTCTGCCTTACACCTGAATATGCTTGAATAATAGAATAAACATACTGAGTTTCAGAGCAGGGTGTGTACACCGTGCCTTAATAGATTACACTTAATTTAGTACAATACAGCATGTCAAATTTGAAAAATGCAAATACACTTAACACAGAATTTGCTTCCACTGGTTTGCTTTACCAGGCTAAAAGTCCAATAAACAGACAGGATTTTCTAATTATCAGTGCTGATCCCTCTCTTCCTGGTGTCAGTAGAACACAACTGAGGTGTCACCATAGAGCCCTTCCCCAGGCAAGACCCTTTACCCTCTGTTCTCCCACAGAAAGGGCAGTTTTCGGCTACTGTGTTCCATCTTGATTGGCTTTGATCTTACGCTAGTCCCACTGTTGAAAGCTTGGATTCTTCTTAAGAGTGGCCTGCCCTCTTAATATCCCTTTAGGGAGGCCCCAAATCCACAACACTTGATGATCTAAGCTTTTTACAAGTCTGTTTTCTGTTATAAACAGCAAGGACGAGGCCATTTTAGTTGCTTGCAAGAGGTTGATGCTGAGTCTGCGCCGTGCCGACTCTCTTCCATCTAAATTCTCTAAACATTAGCTTATCAATCTGTGATTCCAATGGGTTGAGTGCCAACAGAAGTGGATCCGATTTGGCATGGAGAGGGTCTACCAACTCTCGCAGTGTATTAGCCTAATATAATAAAGCAGTGATACAATATGATGAAAGACCTGCGAGTGCCATAATTCCAAAGCACATCAGTATTTGTATTAGAAATACCATCATGCAGTACCCATGAAGAAAAAAATAGAAAAAAATGTTTAGAATTGCATATGGTTTTAATAGTATAATGTCTTTCTGTTGGCATGCAAGTCTACTTGGCCATAAATGGGACCAATTTTAGTTTGATTGTTTGGAATGCCAGCCTTCCAATTATATACAATAATAAACAGACAAATCTTTTCCCAACTCTAACTTGTACATACACATCTATAGTTTGAATTAGAAAAGTTGGCTAAATAGTCTCCACACAGATGCAAAACCATCAGTCTTTTTACAGAATCAAAATGGATTTCTATATGTTTCATCATGTTCACTCATTCAGAAGGTATGAAGAAGGGCTTTCTGGCCTTCTGACCAGAAGGCTATCTTAATGCCTTCATATACAAATGCTATTATTTTGATCCAGAGGAAGTAAAGTAGCCTAGCTAGTATTGTTCTGAAGAAGAGGCCTCACAGTAAATGACACAAAGTGAAAAGAAATGAAAAGCTACAACAACACACATGACAAAAAGATGACTATATCTGATCATTTGTCACACACCAAGGGGTTTAGAAACTGGAAGAGAATAATATTTTTGAATGGCTGGAAAAATGAAGAAGAGTTCAGAAAAACTATACTATCTCTATTTTATTTTGCATCTTCAGGAGTGTAAATATGTCAGCAGGCACATATCAGCAATATTATCTGCACCACAAGGTAGAATTTTATTTACTGCATTCTGTCAGTATTTTTGGTTATATCTTCAGAAGAAACAAAGTGAGAGAGAATCAGAGAAAGTATTCTATTACTACATCACTAAGAAAATGGGAAAGGTAAAGAACTGATATGTAGACTATGAAATACAGCATATTTCAATAACTAGTAGAAGCAATTATCACATCATACTCTGCATAGAAAGGGGGCTGAGAACTAAGTCATTTTTCTATTTAGGTCAAGTGAAATAACCTCATAATTTAAGATTATAATGTTGGAAACCTATCTTGGGTCCTACCACTTTTTAATAAGTACCATCTGGAATGAGATTTCAGGCTGGAAAATTAGAGGCAATCTAATGTGGGGCATAAAGTCATATTCCAACTTAAACAGTCCTTAATTTTTCTATGTAAGAAAAATATTTTGTAAGTTGTTTTGGACATATTCATCATTTCCTAGCAGGAAAATATTACATGAATACATTAGTTTCTAGTATATTCCCTAATGTGCATTTAATCCACACTAAACTGAAGTAGAGCCCTGATAATCAAGGGAAGTTTAATTACACGACAATATTGTTTCTATAAGATTACTGAATTTTATTACAAGAGATGTAAACTATCTCCCCAGCTTAGTCCCTTGTTACAGTAGAAGATTGTGGGGGAGAATCTCTATTTCAAAATGGTGAGAGCTCATTACCAGTCTGTTACTATCATAAAAGAAGCTAACTTCCTGGAGAAAGATATCTCTTCAACTATTTGTGGTAAATACTACTGACTAGAGACTCTTAAGGATGGAGGTGTGTGTTCAACATACATTTCTTTTCTTTCTTTATTTTTTAATTAATTTATTCTTGTTACATCTCTATGGTTATCCCATCCCTTATATCCACCCATTCCTCCCTCCCTCCCATTTTCTCCTTATTCCCCTCCCCTATGACTGTTCCTGAGAGGGATTACCTCCCCCTGTATATGCTCATAGGGTATCAAGTCTCTTCTTGGTAGCCTGCTATCCTTCCTCTGAGTGCCACCAGGTCTCCCCATCCAGGGGACGTGGTCAAATATGGGGCACCAGAGTTCGTCAACGCATATTTCTATGTGTTACTTCTCACCTACTGGATCAGGACTTCTGAGTATGCTATGCTGGAATTTGCATTTTTATACAAGTTAATTGCATTTACCCACTGCAGTTTGAGATCTGCTTCAGGTAAGTTGCACTGGCAAGGGCAAGGGCTACCAATGGGTAGTGTACATTAAAGTAACATCAATGGCTAGCCTGTGTATTAAAGTAGTTTCTAAGCCATTTGCCTTGAGGTTGGGGATGTTATATAGACTTTTATTTTAGCCGTTCTATCAGTGGAAGTTCAAGATTTTTGTTGAAGAGTATGTTAGAAATATCCTGGTCACCAAAAATTATGAAAAACAAAAGAGGTCTTGAAAAACTTCTCGAATTAATTATTGAATGGCAAAATTTTATATTGAGTAAAATAATTCCTATTTATTTTTGAGGCAAATAGAACAACTACAAAGATATTTCTAAACTCAGCTCATTTGAACCAACTGTGTAGTTAGGTATGTGCATTATGAATGTAACCTAAAAGCACTGGCAAACCAGATCAATCACTGGTTAAGGCACAAAGAGCTAAAGGTACAAGTCTCATCTGCAAGAGATCCATCAACTATAAACAAAGCCACTTCAAAGTGAGGCTACTCTGTAAAAGTCTATCATTGACTTCGGAGAAACTTGCACTTCTGTGTCTTTTTGCAAGTTCCTTTCAGATTCTCAACACTCACTTTGAGAATGCAGAATATTTGAAGACACACATGTCTTTACCTCTTTGTTTTACGAGTTTAAAAATGGCTCCACTAAGCACTATTCTAATAATATGCTGAAATATGAATTCTGGAAATACAAGTTTTATAAACATAATAACACATCTGCTAGGAATAACTGATATCCATCAGATGCTTGAAGTTTATATTAGAGTGGCTAATGTTGACGGCATGAACATTTGTACAAGAATGATAATGATTAAAGTTAAATAAGAATCAGGTTAAAAAAAAAACATGTCTTATTGAATGAGAAGAAAATACCCGAAAATGGAAATATGTGCTCAAACCAAATGAGTACTTAAAAGTATTCTCACTTTAGGTTGAGTTCCAAGAGACAACTCATTGTATTTATTTGGTTTCATTATGAATATGCTTGAAGGAAAATCCAGAAGCAAAACGTGAAACAATTAGTCATAGACTGCTTGCATATAACAAAGGTTACTGCCAGCAGATGACCAAGCCTAGCAGTAACTACATAGGAGCTCTAAAGAGAATGGTTTTGTGATTAGTTTTAAAAGTTTATTTAACATCATTTTGTTGAGTCTTCCTTTTTTTTCTAAGCATATGTATTAAGACTTTAGTTTTCCCTTTTTTCCCCTTAGAAAAAGGGTCTCTCTGTGTAGCTTTGGCTGTCCTGAACTTGCTTTGTAGACTAGGTTGGCCTTGAACTCACAGCAATCTGCTTGCCTTTGTCCTGAGTGCTGGGATTAAAGGTGTGTGGCACTACGCCCCGCTCAAGACTTTAGTTTTTCTTAAAGTATAAGTAAGTAATATACATACATACATACATACATATATATGTATGTATATTGGTTTTTTGAGAGAGGGTTTCTTTGTGTAGCCTTGGCTGCCCTTGGCTTTATAGACCAGGCTGGCCTAGAACTCACAGAGATTCACCTGCCTCTGCCTCCAGAGTGCTGCTATTAAAGGCATGCACCACTACACCCAGCTTGTAATAATTTTTCATTGAAGCAACTAGAAATCAATATAGTTTATACCTACATTATAGAACTTAAGAGGGTTTTTTAACAAGTAAAATATTTTGTCAACCTAGAGGCCAAATATTCTCAGATATTCCAAATGTTCTTCTAAGTTGCCAAACCACAGTTTCATCGTATTTGTATAATTCATAGCAGATGGAATATTTCATTACCTAAGTGTGGGCTTTATCTTGATATACTTGATATACATACTGCTATGGCCTCAGAGTACAGTTTTTAACTTAGCAATTTGTGAGAATATTTCTCCCACGCTGGCTGTCTGTATTGGAAATCAAAATGACTATCTGAACAAACTGAAGGCCTAAAATACTTATCTCCTTTTCAGTGCTAGAGACTGAAAGGTTTTATGCAGTCTAAGCACTTGCTCTACCACTGTTATACTGCAGCCTGAAATACCTTTATAAGTGAAGCTTTGACATTAGTAGTAAGTGATAAGGTCTTATAAGTTTAATAGTCACAGAAGTACTAAGTACATAAATTCAATTTACTACCAGTTTATTTTCAATGATGTGATTACTGACATTTTAGAAAAAAATATGCTAAAGTTTTGGTCACATTTCATGGTTTGCAATTAATATTTTAAAATGGAAAGTGAGAAGAATTTTAAAAATTTATTTATTTATTCACTTTACATCTCTATTGCAGACTACCCCCCCTCCTTCTGGTCCCACCCTGTCACCCTCTTCTCCCTTTCCTGAGAAGAATTTTTACACATGTGTTACACAGTAAGGATTAAATGAGCACTTGTATGTGTATATGTGCAAAACTGACATCAAAGAGGCTTCACCCAGCAACTGATAGGTGCTGATACAGAGACCCACAAGCAAACATTAGGGGGAGCTCAGGAACCCCATGGGAGAGAGGGAGGAAGGATTTTAGGAGCAAAGGGGTTAAGGATACCACAAGAACACAGACCACAGAATCAAGTAACCAAGAACCATAGGTTCTCATAAAGACTGAAGCCACAATCAGGGAGCCAGTTTAGGTCTGACCTTAGAATATGTTATAGTCGTGTGGCTTGGTGTCTTTGTGGGACTCTTAACAGAGGGAGCAGGGGGCTACTTCTGACTTTTTTTTGCCTGATTTTGGGATCCCTTTCCAACTACTGGGTTGTCCTGTCCAGCCTTAATACTAGGAGAGGTGCCTAGTTTCATTGTAACTTGCTGTGCCATGCTACATTGATGTCTCTGGGAGGCCTCTTCTTTTCTGAATTAAAAAAAAAGAGGGAGATCTGGGGAAGAGGGAAGGTGTAAGGAGAGACTAGCAGGAGAGGAGCAAGGGGAAACTGCGGTCAGAATGTGATATATGAGAGAATAGTAAGTAAATAAATAGCCATAAGTGTGAGTCCTCCATTCTAATCCATTAATATTTTCAGATATTTCAGTTGAGTGATAGAGAGATGGCTCAGCCATTAAAGGCTAGGCTCACATATTTCAACTGATAATACTATTTTGATATTATTAATAAAATAGCCATGTTAAACTCTAGGAAGACAGCCATTTTTTTTTTCTGGTGAGGTTTTCTTTCAGAAGTGCTGATTGGTGTCAGTCCACTAACATTAGATTGTTTTGTGACATATTTTATAATTAATGAGTATTTATCTTAAAATAAAATCTTTAAAGTCCTTAGTTTCTGTTGCAATGGGTAAACTAGCAAAGTGGCTAGATTCTGAGAGATGAGCTCACTATAGGAAACACAAAACTTCCCCAATACTTTCTAGAAGAACAATGTATGTTTTTAATGTATGAGAATTTAAACTTTACCATGACTTTATATATTTATATTAAGAGGAACAATTAGATCATATGATGGTCAGTGTGAAATAATTTAGTGATGGGAACTGATAATATAAAGAAATGAATCACCTAACACTTTATCTGTGACTATGTATGGCTTTGTCAAGATGAAAAATTGGAATTAACAACATTTAAGTTTGTTTTGATCCTTTCTCTTTTTCGAGACAGGATTTCTCTGTATAGCCTTGGCTGTCTTAGACTCACTTAGTAGACCGGGCTGGCTTCGAACTCACAGAGATACGCCTCCTGAGTGCTGGGATTAAATCCACCACCACTTGCCTTGTTTGTTTCTTAATCATTTTATTTAATAGGTTCTCTTTTCTGCCTTCCAATACAACCATGATACTTCTTTTTAAAACCTTAGAAGTATTTCGAAAAGCAATTTTTCTTGACCTGAACTTTGATCCACTTAAGTGATCAGGTGGTAAAAGTGTCTTTAAAGCACTTTCTACAGTATATGACTATGTCTCTTGACTTGAATTCTCCAAATTGAAAGTTCTAGTAGGGTAACAGCTAAGGCAATTGAGGAGCTAGGGTCCTGAAGATAAATTCTGCCTGTTTTCTTTTTATGTCCTCTGGCCAGTTTGCTGATTATCTAACTTGAACTGTGCACAGTGAATGTTGAAGCTGTGGTAAGGATAGTTTTACTGCCCATCTTTATTAGGTGCAGTCAGTGGCCCAACTTCCTAATTATTCAAAACATATTCTCAAAATAAATGAATATATATATATGTATGTATGTATGTATGTATGTATGTATGTATGTATGTATGTATTTTCCAAATCAACAGTAACATCTCTGTGAGCAGTACCTAATAGATATACCCTATAGCTATATCTATAGGCTCTCCCTGATCACCTCTGTGGCACAAGAGATTGTATCCAGGGCCTCATGAATGCTAAATATGTGGTCTACCTCAGATCTACCTCCTCAGCCCTACTCTGCTCTGTGCTTAGTCTCGTACTAATTTTTAAACTATGTTAAAAGTTCTGCCATTGCCATATGGTTTGAGCACTATTATTTTAAAGACTGATATTCAGTATCAACTCTAATATCATGTCATCCCAGGAAAGCAAATGAGAAGCAGGGAGGCACTTAATATGAAAAAGTGAGTGAAACCTAAATTATTTTCAACAAGAATGTAACAGGTGGCTGTGTGGAGGGGCAGTTGTGAAAATATTGGAATAGAGTTTTAAAAAGGGCATATTCTTACTCTTAAAATCTAAAGACTACTTCTTCTCAGATTGTAGAACTTAGTAATGGATTTTGCTTACTGTTTTTGAGATTAGAATATTTAAAACATTGCAATATTGACTTCCTCTTTCAATAACTTCTAAATGTTAATGCTTTATTAATAACCTCCTTGGCATGCCGGTCTGACATTTGGGATCATTTACTCATTAACAACTCTGGCAGAGAGATAAGCTGCTTTTGAGACACTGCCAATTGAATTTCAGGACCATAAAATTATCGTTTCCAGCAAAGCAAGTGCCAAGAAAAAAAAAAAAAAGAAAATTCAAGGAGACAGTCACTTATCACTATTTTTTTACTTCAAATCTGTTATATAGCTAATGTAACATTTTCATATACTCTTTTTACTTTCCAAACTTCAATTATTGTATCACAGACTATAATCATGAAGCTCCTTTGTTCAAATAGTTTCACAATCCAATAGTGAAATTCTATTTTAATGAAATGTATTATGTCCTTTTCAAGAAAAATATTTGGTAGGAATCACATTGCAAAATTGTATTTATGAGCCATGTATCATGGATGAAACCAATTGGCACAGCTATCTTAGGGTCTCAGTGGAAGAGGATGCACTCAGTTCTGATGTGAGTTGATGTGCAGGGGAGGGTTGGTGACGGTTCTCCCCCTTTTTTCAGGAGAAGAAAAAAGAGGAAAAAGAGAAAGGAGGAAGAGGGTTGGAAGGTGGGACCAGAAGAAGAGGAGGCTGGGAGCTGCAATAGGGATGTAAAGTTAAAACAAACAAACAAGCAAGCAAGCAAAGAAACAAACAAACCCTCTGGGTTAATGAGTATTCATATTCAATCTTATTGTCTTATAAATTAATGGTTATTAGATATTGGACCAGCAAACTCACCCTGTATTTTGGGATAGAAAATTATAGAATCTAGAAACCTATGGGGCATATACCATTTAAAATATTCTATTACATATGAGTTTCATTTCTCCTTCTGGACAATATTGTGCCATACTGCTCTTATAAAGAAAATTAGATTTTACTTAAGAGTTACAGAGGTGTTGACTCTCAGTGTTCTTAGGGAAAATATAAATGGCTTTATAGCTACTGTGAAAGGTAACAATATCTGTGCTTAACATTTAATGTCATATGTCGAATTGTATGCTCACCAGTATAATTGTAGAAAAGTAGACTCATACACAAACTTGAATAGGGTGAAAGTTTCTTTTATAAAGGTTAAATGTTTGAAATATCTGAAGGGTCTCTGTAAGTTAAAATGTAATTAGTATTGAAATATGAAAGTCTAATCTTAATACATTCATTTCTATCTGTAAATTAAATAATTTTATGATGGTTGATGGAACTACATTACTTGTAATATATTTCAAAAAATAAGAACTCTGTATTTCACTGCAACCCAATCAGGATTTAAACATTTCTACACATTGTATTTTATTTATAAAGGATTATGCTGCCTTCTCTAGCATGAAAAGATAAAACTATTAAGGAAGAGAGGCTGCCTCAAGTCCCTTTTTATTGCATAGGGACATGCAAACGTTGAGTATATGTAGGATTCCTAAGTTTCATTTAAAACTCTCTTGCCATTTGCTTTGATTATTAACAAGCATTGTTTGTGGGGGAAAGGACTAGCAAAATACTAACAGCTATGGAGTAGTTTACTCGTAATGAAAATGATCACCAAAAAACTCCATGAAAGTGGTCTGTCTCATTTATGTGTGTATGTGTTCATGTTATTAACATCATTATATACAAACACACACACACACACACACACACACAAACACACACACACACACACACACACACAAACACACACACACACGGACACCCAGAGGGCTATGCTTTAAAATATATATTACTTTGATATCTTATATATTACTACCACAAATTTCTATATGTACACATACACACATATACATATGTGAACACATTATAAAACCTAATGGTTTATATGTGTCTTAAGAGCTACTTCATCAGACCTAAATAGATAAGGTTATAACTAGATTTATCAACAAATATTACATCCAACCCCTTCTTAAGTCCATGAATTCTAATAATCAACGGTCTAGAACAACTTATCTCTTGATTTGGTTATTAAGTACAGAACTAATTTAAAAGACATCAATCTGGATTTCAAAGCAAATTCAGAAAATCTCAAACTATATTAAAAGTAGCTTCAAACCACCATCAAGTAGCATATTAAGTACATCTGCTTACTACTATTTAGGAAGGCTGTTACATAGTTTAAAGTAAGACATTTTCCTCAGCAATTGAGTTAAGTAGAGTATGCTCCATAAATAGACATAAAACCAGAACCTGGCCAAGGAAAATGTCAGGTTGACATTTTCTTCTTCCTTATTATAAATCCTCAGTACAACACTAGAGAGCCCATTTTTCTCCTTTGGGGAAAATCAATAGAAACCTCAAAAGTTTAAGTAGTGATGCTTCTTAAACAAGATAATATATTTTAATTATAGAAGGCCTTGACCCAAAACCTTAGTTTTAGATATACTAGCAATGATTATAGACCTTAGTGTGTGGGCAGATTGGTCACCATGGTGATGAAAAAGTCATCCTGGTAAGTAGATACTACATTACATTCCTCCCCATAGAAATGCTAAGGCTGAAATCAAAGGCAGCTTCTGAATTTTAACATGGACAAATCTTGAAGCTCCAATTGACTCATAGTTTCTCCCAGCAGTTGCTAAACAACTTACCAAAAAGGTGAGTTATAGAAACCCACTAAGATGTCAGATCTAAACTTGCATAGTGGCAAATATCTGCAATTTCAGCACTTGGAAGGAAGGATCTCTGCATATTTGAGGCTCAGGGTATGGTATACAATGAGAACCTGCCATTCTTGTTTTAAAAGACACTTTCCCTTAGATATAATTTCTCATTTGTGATGGATTCCCCTGATAAACTTCTTCACACTCTTAGACATGTGCCTTATGCACTCTTTTGAATTTTTAAAAACTCTTGTGTGACCAGTGAGTATTGAACAAGAATGCTGTTATCAGCATCCTCTAGATGTCAAATATTAACACTTGTGAAGTTTCCCAACTTTGCCTCACTTAGTGCTACCTGGCAGGCTAACAGCACTCAAACTCTAAGCATATATTATACTGTTAAATTCTTACTCCCTACTTCTGGGTTTTCCTCTGAGCAGGTTAGTTTACCTCCATAGATAACCCATCATGCACTGTAGAAGGAGTACCAGGTGTTAATTAAATAATTTGAATGGTTTTCTAAATGGTCTCTCCACATGTATTCAAAGTATATATACTTTGTCAACAGAGTGGTCTTACTGATATATACGTCTGATTATATTATATCCTCATTTGTATTTACTGAAACCCTCATGTTCTTTAAGAGATAATGCAAACATTCAGGTATAGCATGGTAGGACGTTCATAATTTAGTTCCAACACAATTCTTTGTCATACGCACATGCTAAATTTGTCTAGATTATTTTTGTTTTTTCCCATGTCCATGTTTGCTGATACTATTTTAAAATTAGTTTTAATTACATTTGTGTATGTGAGTGTCAATGCCTGTTGAGGTCAGAGGCTTCAGATCCCTCTGGAGGAGGCAGCTGTAAGCTACCCGATATGCGGGTCCTGGAAACTGAACTCAGGTTCTCTCTAAGAGCAGTACATACTCTTAATCACTAAGCCATCTCTTTAGCCTCAATTTTAGTTTTTCAATCCACATACAAAATATACTTCATTTCTTTTTTCCAGGTGAAATCATCTAGCTGAAATGGTCTACGTAAGGCCCTGTGAAACTTTACAAGGTGGAATTGAGACCTTTTACATGCTTTCACTGAAATTAAATTACTAAGTGTGCATTTTTAAGAACACTTGGGATACTACATCATTATATTAGAATGTTTTTGCTTTCCCATTAGATGATGAACTTACTTTGTAATTATAACTTACTAGAATGGAGATTTAGGATACAGGGGTGCTGCTATAATATTACTTGGTTGTATTAATGTACAGATGTAAAAGATTTTCACTCAATATCTAATGCTATGGGGTACAAGTTGTACATTAAATAATTATTTTAAAGAACTGTACAGAATGTTTTTTTACCTTAGTAGACTTTCAACTGAAATAAGAAAATCTACTTTAAAATCTTAAATGTGAAGTGTATGGTAGAGGCAGAGTTTTGGAAAGAGTCTGAAATCACAAATGTTATTTCTGGCACTTCTATGTCAAGGACGAATGACTTATGTGGCCTTAGGTGAAGTAATAATACAAACACTACTATAGGCTATTTGCTTTCTATGGCCTGTGGTGCCAAGTTATTTATATGTCATTAATATTAGAAATAGATAAAGTGAGGCAAGGCAAATAAGTTATTAATACAGCTCATAAATATATTCTATAATTGTTCTTACTTTGTTGACAGAGGCTTATCAGAAATATGAAAAATATCTTTTAAGAATTCTTTTATTTGTAATTTGTTCACTTTACATCCTGACTGTAGCCCCCTCCCTTGTTGCCTCCTGATCTCACCCTCCCTCCTTCATCCCCTCTCCCTCCCTCCCTTAGTCCTCAGAAAAGGAAGCCCTCCTCCCCTAACATCTGACCTCAGCCTAACAAATCTCATCTGGACTGCCTGTATCTTCATCCTCTGCGGCCTGGCAAGGCTGTCCTACCAGGGGGGGAAATCATCAATGTGTGGGGGTCAGAGTCCATGTCAGAAGTGGCCCCTACTCCCCATATTATGGGACCCACAAGGAGACTGTGCTGCCTATCTACTACATCTGAGCAAGAGGGCCTAGGTCCTCACCATGCATGGTCCTTAGTTGGTGCATCAGTCTCTGTAGTATCCCCCTCTTCCACTAGGATGTATTGGCTCCATTGGTCTCCTTGTGGATCTCCTGACCCCTCCAGGCCCTTCTATTTTCTAACTCTTCCATAAAACTCCCAGTGTTCCACTCTGGAGTTTAGCTGTGAGTCTCAGTATCTGCTTGGCTCTCCTGCTGGGTGGAGTCTTTCAGAGGACCTCTATGATAGGCTCCCTTCCTGTTCCTTCTCTTTAACTGCTTCCAGGGTCTATTCTATTGCCTTTCTGAATGAGAATTAAACATTCTCTCTAGGATCTTCCTTGTTATTTAGTTTTTTAGGACTGTGTATTGTAGTGTGGTTATCCTGTATTATGTGGCTAATATCCACTTATAAATGAGTATATACCATGTATGTCTTTCTGGGTCTGAATTAACTCACTCAGGATGATCTTTTCTAGTTCCATTCATTTGCCTGAAATTTTCAAGATTTCCTTGTTTTTAATAGCTGAGTAGTATTCCATTGTGTAAATGTGCCATAGTTTCTTTATCCATTCTTTGTTTGAGGGACATCTAGGTTGTTTCCAGATTCTGGTTATTATGAATAGAGCTGTTATGAACATATTTGAGCAAATGTCATTACTGTACCTTACTGTCTCGGGGGAGGTGTAGGCAGATGCTTGATAGCGTAGGTTTATTGCTATGTTTGGTACTTGATCCTTTACCTAGATTTTGAGTGGCTACTTTTCCTTTTATGCTGATGAACTAGGAAAAATAGGTATCATAGTAACATAACTATTAATTATTGTTTTAAGAAATTTCAATGCCATATTATAAGCCTACTCATATCTAATTTTCCTAAACTATTGAAAATGTAACAGAAAGAGTAGTCAAGTTTCACTCAAATATTTGAACAATTTTCCTATCCATTCATTTCTTTTTAGCTTTCGTAATATGACATGCTTTTATGAAAATTTGGTTCAGATCATTTTGAGTTTAAATTATCACTTTTCAATCATTAATAAGATCTGATTTCTTATAATATCACTGGTTCAATTGCATAGTTTTTCTAAAAATTCAATTTTTTAATTATAGATAATTTTAAAATGTAAGAATCAAGAAAAACTTGATTAAGCTTAATGGTTACTTACAATTTCATTTAATTGGGTTATACCTGAATTATGAGCTATAGGGGGTAATACACAATTATGTCAGATAGTCTCAATTTAAGACAAGCTCTCGCTTTAGAAATCAAGAAATCAAGTGGGACTAATGTTTGGTCAAGTGTATTGATATAAAAAATTTCTAACTGCAATGAAACAAGTCATAACAGAAAACTTGGGAGCATTCTATTCTTTTTCACATCATAAAAGTTCCAGATTGTTTCTATTCTTTAGCCACAATAATTCTGGCATTACAGAAAAAGTTTTCATCATTTTAACACCTCTACACTCCACTGAAATAGTTTTTCAACTAGTTAAAGGTACCATATCTGATATCAGTGATCTTAATATGCAAAAAGTAGTTCTGAATATCAGCAATGGATTCCTCAGACTATTCAGAAACTAAAGACAGATTTTGTGTCACAAGTAGAATACTCGAGGTGTTTAGACAATGAATCATTTGTGTAATTTGGCTGTCACATTCCATTATTAGTGCTGGGAGTTCTATTTACTAAACTGGAAGAACAAGAAGGTCATTTATGAACTCATTGCTCAATTTAATGGGGGAAGGGCTAAATTTCACCAGAACTTTAAAATAGTATTTATTTAATTTGCTTTTTAAAATCACATAGCAATTAGTCATAAATCAAGTTTGGGAAAGCCACATATTTCTTTCCCCAACAATATATAGTATTTTGTAAGCTACAAATGCTTTACAAAGTAAAAATTGTTTTATTTCATATTTATTTATCCTGGGTTCTATGACAACATATACATGATGTGTTTTATACCCTGTTTAATACATGCTTAGGGAGTTAGGCAAATAAAAATTTGAAAGACTAAATTAAGCTTATTTGTTGATTTTTGCAATCAGCTTGGTTAATTATGCAGTTGGAAAAGGCATTATCATTGGCTATATTACATAAAGCAGCTTAGAGTATAAGTATGTACCATCCAACCTGGCATCAGTCTCTTTTTTAAGTACTTTGAGTACTGGGAACTCATTATACATAGAGACCAGTCACTCCACTTATGGGCAAGATAAAAATCAGCCTCTGTGTAACTTTCCCCTATTATGCTCTCTGACCTTCCAACATTATCTTATTCTTTCTTCCATATGACAGACTTTTAACAATTTGCTATTTTTAAAAAACCTAATTGCTATTTTCAGTTTCACAATGAATATAAAATTGTTATAAATTTACTTTTGTGTAAATACAAGGAAGAACTTTTAAAATATAATGCCCAGTTTTTGGATGCAGGAGCACTGAAATCTTAAAATATTCAAATAGAGGCTTAATAATATTTTTTCTTAAATATAAAAGGCCTTTCTTTTTGGGTGGTAAGTTAAATAAAAACTGTCTTAGAACTCTTAAGTTTTTGTGGTGAGTGAGCTCTTATTCATAGTTACATATAGCATGATATATATTCTATGTTATCCTCAACAAAAACAACTAACTAATTGAACCCTCCTTTACTATAAAGCATTTTGCAATGGATTCTATAGTATTACTGGAGCAGAAAAAAATTTACAGAAACACTTTTTAAAAAGGATACATTCTACTGAATTAAAAACAGCATTCAAAGTAAGTTAAGGATAACTTCACTTAATTATTAAGCAAAGATATTCAGCAATTGTGTTGATTAATCTTTGGAACTGTAAACATTTTCCTGCTTCCAATGCTGAGGCATCGTCCTCATTAAGTTAACAAAAGCATATCTGAAGCCCCAGTTACCAAGTTGCTAAATCTAGAGGAGGATTCCCAGCAAGTATATAAGGTATAAAAAGACAATAGAGTTCAAAGGGAGGGATGGGAGCTATTGTTAGATTTTGCTCAATAGTTATATTCAAGCTACACTGATTACATGCTGTCCCTGTTCTTTTTAGGAAAAAAAAAACATGTAAACTCCCGAGTTTGGCATAATTAAAGAGCAATGAGAAAATAGCAAGATGGCAAGGGGTAAACGATATATAATAAATTTAGTGATAATGAAGTCATGAGTAATTTTTTTTTCACTAGGAATCACAGGGTGACTTTGCTTTAACCTAATGTTGACATTAGTGTATTTGGAAAGTATCTTAATGTATGACTTTCTTTCTTTCTCTTTCTTTCTTTCTTTCTTTCTTTCTTTCTTTCTTTCTTTCTTTCTTTCTTTCTTTCTTCTTTCTTTTTTTCTGTTTCTCTAAAAACTTCATCAAACTGTTACCATGCTCGACGATGGAATTAATTTGGAGTAACTTAAATCTATGGTCCCTGCCATGGTCAGTTATATTTGGCTCCAGGATAAACTCTTGTTCTCTTTGAGGTGAGAGCTGTGGTTTTTAAAAAAATCTATAATGTATATTATTTTCAAGACAACAGCCCATTCTGGAAATTGCTGTTAAAAATAAAGTCTTTCCATGATCTGGCTATTATGAATAAGGCTGCTATGAACATGGTTGAGCAAATTTTCTTGTTGTGTGCTGGTGCATCTTCTGGGTATATTCCAAGGAGTGGAATAGCTGGGTCTTGAGGGAGCCCTATTCCCAGTTTTCTGAGATAGCACCAGATAGATTTCCAAAGTGGTTGTACTAGTTTGCATTCCCACCAGCAAGGAAGGAGTGTTCCTCTCTCCCCACATCCTCACCAGCATGTGGTGTCGCTTGAATTTTTGATCTTAGCCATTCTGATGAGTGTAAGATGGAATCTCAGAGTTGTTTTGATTTGCATTTCCCTGATGACTAAGGAGGTTGAGCATTTCTTTAAGTGTTTCTCAGCCATTTGATATTCTTCTGTTGAGAATTCTCTGTTTAGTTCCAAGCCCCATTTCTCTATTGGGTTATTTGGTTTGGTGGTGATTAATTTCTTGAGTTCTTTATATATTTTGGATATTAGACCTTTGTCAGATGTAGGGTTGGTGAAGATCTTTTCCCAGTCTGTAGGCTGTCGCTTTGTTCTCTTGACAGTGTCTCCAGCCTTACAGAAGCTTCTCAGCCTCATAGAAATGATCATAATGAGTGAGTTAACCCAGAAGCAGAAAGACTCAAATGGTATATACTCACTTATATCTGCATACAAGCCCAATGGGCATGTGCCATGAAAGCCTTCCCTTACCAGGAAACTGGGACAGAGGGGAGGACAGCCTATTGGGACTCTAGATGAGAGAACAATGGGAGAATAGCAATGTAGAAGGATCCAGTGGGTCCTAGAAACCTACAAGTAGAACATTATGATAGGCAGATTTGGGTCAAGGGGTCCCGCTCAAACTAAGGCACTAGCCAAGGACAATACAGGCGGTAAAATTTAAACTCCTACCCTGATCTAGCCCATGGACAGGACAGTCTCCACACTTGAGTGGAGAGAGGGATTTGACTTTCTCATGTACTCTGGTGCCTCACATTTGACTATGTCCCCTGGAGGGGGAGACCTGGTGGCTCTCAGAGGAAGGACAGCAGGTCACCGAGAAGAGATTTGATATCCTATGAGCATATACAGGGGGAGGTAATCCCTCTGAGGAACAGTCATAGGGGAGGGGAATAAGGGGAAAATGGGAGGGAGTGGAGAATGGGAGGATACAAGGGATGGGATAACCATAGAGATGTAACAAGAATAAATTAATTTAAAAAAATGAAGAGAAAAAAATAAATAGTCTTTCATTGTTTTTAAAGCACCTAGTCTGCCATATTAAAGAGAGAATCGTTCAAAAAAAAAAAAAAAAAGAATCATGGGGTATATGCTTTAAAATGTGCAATTCACAAGTCATAGAATAGACTATGTGGTGAGAGGGTACAAAACTTATGCAAAATTTGAAGTGGAAAGAACCTATAAAGCCTTAGAAGACAAATTTTGGAAAACTTAAATAAATAGATTTAAGGCATCATGTTAATATATTCTGTGGGTGATTTATCCAAAGACAAATAGGACAATAGTACAATAAATTTATAATTGTAGGCTTAAGATTTTAAATGGGGAAACATTTAAAAAAATCTTTAAGATGTAAAGGTTCAAATAGTTTTTCTGATTAATCAAATTTCATATTATATTATAAAATTACAAAGCATGTTCTAAATGAAAGAAATATTTATACATAGCCTGTAGAATATAATATATTCACTTCATGTGTTAGATATTTGATTTGTATTGATCCTAACAGCTGAGCAACCAGAATACTAATTTGTAAGCCATGATTTTTAAGGATTGAGCCAAATCAGACATTGCTATTAAAGTCAACTCATCTTCAGTCTTGCAAAGCTTGCATAAATTATAAATAAATTAACTATGAGAACAGAATACATTGTGCTATTTCTCTGAGAATCAATTTTGCAAAATTGTAAACTGGATATGAAGTGAAGTTATTGAAACAAAGTAAAGAAAACTGCCATATATTTTGAATTACTAAGTATTCCCTTTTACTAAAAAATTGTAAATTTTTTGTTGGAATCAGACTTATGGAAGATTCAGATATAATAACATAGTACCTCTCATTTGATAAGTGAACAATAAATACCAACTAAATGAATGAGCACAAGTTTAGAGCTAATTGGATTATATATTTTTATAATAAAGGAGACGTGCAAGACATGGATTTAGTTTATATTTTAGTAGCTTAGATCTAGATATTGAGATGTTATAGAATTCACTATTGGGAATATTAATTTGTAAACTGTTTAAAATGACAATTTTAGCTACAGTATTAAGCTATCTTAAAAATTTCTGTGAAATAATTCAATATGTTTATTATATTGGCATACTTATACCTTGTGTTGGTTCAGAAATAAATATATATGATATATATATATATATACAAAATTGTCATATTACACTGTGTAGGGAAAACATTCTAAGAGTTCTAAAATATGAAGCTTAAATAGTATACATATTGGACTGGGTGCAGTGGTACATGCCTTTAATCCCAGGACTCGGGAGGCAGAGGAACTCATTCTGTTAGTTTGAGGTTATTTGGTCGTCAGGGCGAGTCCAGGATCCAGGACAGCCAGGGTTATTACACAAAGAAACACTGTCTTTAAAAAAAAAAGCCTAAAAATATATTTTTTTACAACAAAGTGTCACTTTTACATTAAAACACACATATATGGACATTTGTCCTTTAATGAGTAACATATTACTAAGAACCTTCTCCATTAAAGGAGAATTTTCTAAATATAATTGAGTTTTTTTGTGTGTGTGTGTGAGTGAGTAAGGGGGGGGCAGAGGGAGAGGGAGAGAGGGGGGAGGAGGGAGGGAGAGGGAGAGAAAGAGGGAGATGGTGTTGGTGGAGGCTCAAGCTAGAAATGTAGATAGTTGTGAGCCACTGTTTGTGGGTTCTCTGAGAACTAAACTTGGGTCCTCTGGAAAAGGAACAAATGCTCTTAGCCAATGAGCTCTATTCAGCACTCAGAGAACTCTTAAGAACAAATTTTAGAATCTGGCCTAGCTGTTTTATCACAGAGCTTTGGGATAAGCGGATAGTATTATCACATCTCCATAAAGAAGGTAAAAATTTACAAGCAGTGAGGCCATTAGAGCAGCAGAAAAGAAAACTTCTGATATATAAATTTAGGGTAAAGAAGGAAAAAGCAGGCTGAATTTAAGAGAGGTTTCTGTACAACTTGCCAGAAACTACTCCCATTGAGAAGCTAAGAATAAGTGATTACTGAATGGAAAGTGAGTTGCGTTTATGGATTGTGAAAATAGTAAGAAGCAACATTATGACTGAATCTGATTATCTATTTTGGCAAAAAATGTAAATTATAGCTTGTCTTACCTATGCTAATGATAGGCTGTCACTTTGTTATGTGAAACTAAATTTTACTCGGCTGCATCTTCTGCTGGTGTGAATCTGTAGCATGTAGAAGTCTTTTTTTCCCCATTAAAATCTGGTTTCATTACTTTGAACACCACAGAGATTATTTTCCTGGCAGATAGAGAACAACTGGGTATTTCTTAAATTACAAGGCTCATTATTAATACTTTCCCCAAACTAATTAAGATGGGACTAGGTGATGAATGACTTTTGAGGAAGACCCAAAGCTGTGAAACATAGTTAAGTTGAGTTACCTCTCCATAAGCTATCGATTTTGGTGCAAGGACAATAGCCTAGAGGTGCTAAAAGATCTGTTTTCTAACTGCTTTGTGAAAATGAACTAATCATTCCAAATGTCATATATTTGTGACATTTATGTCTGAAATGGGAGTTACACAGAAGAGGCTTATTTCAACCATACAGAATCATTCTAAGTAGGACTAAAAAAAAGGAGTCACAGTACAGAGCTGTAATTCTAGTTCCTAGCATTCCAGCATAAACAGAGTATACTAAACACTTGCAAAATCTGGCTTTAAGTAATATATAAAATAAATAGATGCACAATGCTTTGATTTCTGTTTCATGTCAATAACAGCTAATAAAATTTTATCATGTAAGTAAAAATTGAGGGTAGTGTGATTTTCAAATCTAACTTCTATCCAGAATTAGAATTATATAGAGGACTTTACATATAATCATCATTGTTTTGTATTTCCTTACAGTATTATACATCAGATAATATGGTATAGAGATTTCCCCCTAGATTTTCCGTGTTCTTTCTTTCTATTTACTTGTCTAAGCACCCAAGGATGGTACCTGCAACTTTACAAACATGATGTATTTAAGGTGCTTTGCTATTTTTTGAATTTATTCATCTTAATTCAGTTTAATGTATGGTTCTTTATCTACTCCCTTTAGATTTCAGTTGTCATTTTGGAGATTACAGAGGATGTTGAGCTTCCCAAACTATTTACTTGTGTGCAAAATTTACTTTAAAAAATAAAGGGAAAGTGGTGCAACTGTTTCCTTTATTCTCAACTTGTTCCATTCCTACAACCCCGCTTGCCTTCAACACAGGTTTGTATTCAAATTACATCACCTCCTTGGCCACAATCTACCTGAATGCTCTTAAACATGAAACTCATACCTCTTAGGGAATCTCCAAAAAATGACTGTTGGACCTTTACAACAACTTAGCAGGCTGAAGGCATCTTCTCTGCACTGTATTAGTAGTCATTCATTATTCAGCTTCTTTGCCTAGATAATTCCAGGTATTGGGCTATTGAACTACAGCATAGCCTGCACAGCTCCCAAGTTGCCAATGACACCCAAAGAATATTCTTTTTTAAATATAAGTTTAGCACATATTTTTCAGAATTTCTAATTTGAAAAGCATGAGTATCACATCCAGATAACCTAATGTACATGGTAATAGATTGACTCTTTTCATTTTGGCTGAAAGACCTAGATTTGTTTTATATCTCTAAGATTAAGCTAAATACATGTGTAAATTAAATGAGAATACTTATAGGTAATCTTCAAGATAATGAAAAAGAGAACATTATGATTTTGTAAAGAAATGAGTGCACACATTTTGTGTGACTAGGAAAGACTATCTTATAACTGCCAGTGAGGAAATCAGCAGCATCAAGGGATAAAGCTTTTGGAAACCTCATCTAAATTCCTACCATTACAAAGGAGTAACAGATAGTCTCAGCAAAACTTGAGGCACATTAATCAAGTCAGTATTTTAGTGTTAAAACAAATAATTTCTGAATTAAGTATAGCTTTACATTTTGTCTTATACTTTAATGATTTATACCCCTTAAAAGTTGTAGAGGCTTACATAATTAATAATTTAATTTAAGGACACTATTAAAAGGCCCATACCTTAGTAAGCTTTGAAATTGCTAATTGGGATAATAGGAAATTACTTGTCTTTTCCCAAATGCCAGTGAAGTAGGTCAGGATAATTAATATGCATGCTGACTTTTCAAAGAAAAACAAGACATGTCTCATCTGTGTAATTTTAGTACCATCTATTTGAGACTAAAATGAGTTCAGCCTGAGAAAATTGTCACAGTATGACTCAGTTAAATAACTGAATTTCAAAATAAGACAAAAGGTAGTTCAACCATGAGCACACAGATTGCAATCTGTTCTATGGAAGGCTAAATTTTATAGCCATGAGAAAATCAAAAGCTATTCAGGGTTATGGACTTAGGTACGTTTTGCTCCTTGAAGTTCACTGCAAACGTGTCATTTAATGTATAACATTACATAAGGTAAGACAAAATAAATGATATAAAAGGAGTTTGGTTAGTTATACTTTTTCATGCTTAAGTTATAAAACAATTTATATTTTCATGTTTATCACTTGTTTTGTTCACTTGTCTAAACACTTCTTATTTTAAACGTTTAGGCAAAAAAAAAATCAAAACAAAACAAAACAACAACAACAACAACAAAACAAAAACAAAAACAAAAACAAAAACAAAAACAAAAAAACTTCAGAGCCAGAGATAAAACACTCAATTCCCCTGCACATGATTGGTGTACATTTTCTTTAGTAGATCCTTGAGCAGGATAGAAATACACTACAGAGAGGCTTTCGGTTTACCAACTTTGTTTTGCTTGTATAACTCTGTGGCTACATAAATGAGTGCTTTGTGTTAGAGGATGTACATATAAGTGTGATGTTGAGATCGTGAACATGGCTTCTTGTTCTGTGTGTAATTTCTGCTCTGGCATAATATCAAGCAGCTTGGTTTGAATACGCAGCTTTCATGGTTATTTCTAATGACCAATCCACGCAAGGCATTAATTACGACACTCTCTAACTAAATCCCAAAGAGCTTTTTTTGGGAAAAATGCTGATTTTTAAAGTGAATCTTTTCCAAATGAAACATTCATCATGTATAATTCTAAATATTTAGAATGCAACAAAAATTCCTAACCATTAGAAAGGTGAATATACGAAGTCCATGTCAGAAGTAGTCCCTACTCCCCATATCGTGGGACCCACAAGGAGACTGTGCTACTACATCTGAGCAGAGGGTCTAGTTCCACATCGCTCATGTCCTTGGTTTGTGTATCAGTGTCTGTACTGTAGTGTAGTTATCCTGCATTATGTGGCTAATATCTGCTTATGAGTGAATATATATCATGTGTCTTTCTGGGTCTGGGTTACCCTACTCGGGATGATCATTTCTAGTTCCATCCATTTGCATGCAAATTTCAAGATTTCCTTGTTTTTAATAGCTGAGTAGTATTCCGATGTGTAAATGTACCACAGTTTCTTTATCCATTCTTCAGTTGAGGGGCATCTAGGTTATTTCTAGATTCTGGCTATTATAAATAAAGGTGCTATGAACATAGTTGAGCAAATGTCCTTCTTGTATGGTGGAACATCTTTTGGTATATCACAATTATGTCTGTCAGTTATATTGGGCCAGAAGGCCGAAGATGATACTCCAACGTTATAGAGAGTTTTGGGTGACTGTTCAGGTAGCAAACTGTCTCTGTCATCTTCTCATTTGGGAAGCTGCTAACCTGCATTCCCTGTATATATTCCTTCTCAATTCTCTGATGAGGTTGAAGACAAGATAGTTTAGTTTTACAATTAGGCTTAGTTATTTAGGGGTTAAGATGTTTTTAGGTGTAGATAGATGTTTTAAGTTGACAGAGATGAGATATGATAGATAATGACTTACATTCATAATTTTAGACTCACCAAGATAGGAAAGATGTTTTCTTTAAAACTGCCAAATACAAATAAACCAAAACACCATGATTGTTTCATGGTTCTTCTTGCTGTAGGTAGTTTATTGTATATATGTGTAATAACATAAATGTATACGTGAAATATTTAATTAAAATTAAAAATAAATAAAATTATTTTAAGATAAAATAATAGATGGGGTCTTACAGACACTACATAACAGTTTTTAGTGAAGCAAATCTTATTGAAATTGCATGGACTGCTCCACAGTATTGAACTATAATGACAAAATGTATAATACTAAATTTATTGACAAACACATTAGAACTGGTCTGCCTTGCATGTTTATTCTGTAAAGAGCTCACTGAAAAAAGATGAACAGTATTAAATAATTATGTATTTAACACAATTGGAACCTAAACTTACCAAAAATCCTATTAATACAGAGGTATGTTTGTATGTCCAAAAATAAACCCTCTACACAAAACAACAAAATAGGACTTCTGAAGAAAAAAAATCAAAAGCCATCTAACTAGAGATGCTCTGAGGGAAAACTGAACAGAGGGCAGGCCTGGTATCATGTTCTAGACATGATTGTTCCTTCCTACTTCTTCTCAACATGATGACTACAACAAACTCATAATAAATCACTTAAAAAAGATAGCATTGATGACTGCCTATAGAATCAATAGAAAGTTTTCTGAACAGAATTTTCTATTCAGAATTTAATACTTTTTAATTGGCTGAGATGGAGTATTTTCCTTCCCCAGGGTTTACAGAATAATAAACACACTCCACATATTTATTTATAGCTGTTGTAAAGCTCCTGGATGAGAATTAAAATAAATTTTCTAACCAATACTTAAATTTTAGAACAGTTTGTTAACTCTGGTATCCATGAGAATATTAAGCATATATTAGCTCGCCAGAACTCCTATAAAAGCATAAGATGAGGCCTAAATACTCCTTCCATAAGAATCTCCCATAATCTGTAATAGATATGGATGTTGGTAGGGTTTGCAGGTGATAGGTGCTAATTATCTTGTCAGCATTGACTCATATCTTGTAATGTTCTCAAGAGCTGTGGCTAAAAGATATTTTGCACTGAAAATATCTTAGCATGTGAATTTGATTACAAATGATTCTTACATTTTGTTGGTGGGAGATATAGAATGTCTATTAACTCATATAAGCATAAGAAGCTCTCATGTTAAAGGAACCACGTTTCACACTGTTGTTAAATTCCTGACCTTTTAGTAATTTGTCAGCTATGAGTTGGTTTTTCTCCAGTAGTAATGAACATTTTATGCTAATGTATTCTATAGTCAAAGTCCCATATACTTGAGTAATGGGGTCAATGTTACATTTTATTTGTATCTTCAAAAAGAGTTCAATTCATTAAAGAAACCAAACAAATAATTTATTCAATCATCATTGGTTCCAGTCATCTGCACTAATTTGCTTTATGTTTTGGGCTTATTTTTTTGAGACAGGGTTTCTCTGTGTAGCCTTGGCTGTCCTGGACTCACTCTGTAGACCAGGCTGGCCTCAAACTCACAGAGATCCACCTGCCTCTGCCTCCCGAGTGCTGGGATTACAGGCGTGCCCCACCATGCCCAATGTGCACTAATTTGCTTTAATTGTGTAATGCTATTTACCTATATTCTTTTCCTTTTACTCGTAGGACTTATAGCCAGAGCTTTGAAAATTTAAATAATTGAGTTACAGCCTTTCCTTTAAGTAAGTCAGGTTTTCTGGACTAGTGTTTTCATGGTAGTTATAAACAGAAGCTTAGTATTGGCATGTTGTATAAAAAAATTGAGAGCCAGTAAATAGTCAGCTTTTTTTGAGACAAGGTTTCATGTAGCCCATATTAATTCTGTGCTTGCTATATATCTGATGATGACCTCAAATTCCTGCTCCTCCTGTCTTGACATTCTAAGCACATATATTGTATGCATCACTATACCTAGCTCAAAACATATTTTTAAGGTAAAACACACCAGAAATTACTAGAAGGTTACAGAATTATCTTCTTTTTCTTTAAAGTTAATACCCACAAGTGGAGTTTTGTAATCAATGTACATATCGACAAAATAAATGGATGCTTCTAGCAAATTGGTGTCTAGAAAAAGTTGAGCAATTTGGGATGGCAAATGTTGTATGAAACTTTTTTTGGAAAAAGTATTCTTTTGAGCTTTTACTTTAAATATGACAATGAAAAGAAGATATAAACATATTTGTGTGACTGTTGGTGTGCATGTGTATGTTCAGTTATTCAACCAGGGCCTTGTTGACATCATACTTGAAACATTTATAATTTCTTAACTCAAATGTGGGGGGGCCATCACTATGGACCGGTAAGACTGATGCATGAATGTGAGAAGAAAGTAGAGAAACGAAAAGCAAATAGGGAGTTGGGAGAAAAAGTATTTGTTCTAGTAGTGTTTTTCCTGATTCATAAATTATGAGACCTAACTTCCTATCCAGCGAGACCATTAATTTTTTGAAAAGGGACACAACCTTCAAATAACAAGTTGAAAGGCCATTACTGTTTACACAGGCTAAGAATTTCCACAAACATACTTACTTTTCTCTCCTATGTTTTCCCCTGCTGCCTCCTCTTCCTCCTCCTCCTCTTCCTCCTCCACCTCTGGTGGCTGTATATCATCTTGTGGGTCACAGGCACTAACGGGTGCATTCAGACAGCAGTGGTTGAAGCCGCTATCTCGAGGCAGAGTAAAACTTCGAGGCTTGCCCCCATTGCCATTTAACACTTGCATCCTCTCGCTCTCAGCTAAAGGGTATGGGCCATAGTGATCCTGGAGGTGGCACTTCTGAGTTGGAAGAGTGGACTGCCGCCTGTGCTCAGGGGAGATGGCTGCCGAGTCAGAGAAGACAGAATCTTCCAGAGGCAGAGTCTGAAGATAGTGTAAGCCTGAACTTGTCAGCGGTGTCTCAATTAAATCCTGCCAGGAGCGGCGCTGACTGGCTGTCTTGCGAATGGGGGACACAACACTGCTCCCAGTAACTTCCTGGCGAAACTCTTCATGTGAAGATTGAGACTGAGAGGTCTCCGTGGAGGAAAGCCGGCTGTGTTTTGCTTCCACATAAGGACTGGCACAACTCATCTGTGGAAAGGAGCCCCTTATCAGTTTCCATGTAATAACATACCATTTCAATAGTCAAAGACAACTCTGAAGTTCCATCTTACACCCATCAGAACGGCTTTAAGATCAAAAACTCAAGTGACACCACATGCTGGAGAGGATGTGGGGAGAGAGGAACACTCCTTCATTGCTGGTGGGAATGCAAACTAGTACAACCACTTTGGAAATCTATCTGGTGCTATATCAGAAAACTGGGAATAGGGCTTCCTCAAGACCCAGCTATTCCACTCCTGAAAGATGCTCAACCATATTTATTTGCTTTTCACAACAGAGTGCTTACTTGGATGGAATCTTACACAGTCAAGCAACAATTGAGCAAGTTTGCAGACATCTCAAAGTTTAGGCCCCAACTTACAATTAAATAATTAGGGATTCAAATGCCTTGAGATATAGATATAACAGTTGTCCATGAAACATTAGATCCAATAGTACAAATCTGACAATAAATAAAGTATGAGAAACTGTAAATGTTTATGTAAGAATCATTCAGCAACTACACAAGTTTTAAAACTCTACATCTTTTGAAATTCTAAAGCAATACTCTCCATAGATTCCTATTTCGAGATTTCAGGCAGCTTAGGGGGTGAGGGAAAGAGAAAGGCTTTTGTATGTGAGAACAAGTTGTTTCTAAAAAGAGTAAACCTTTCTGCTTCTTCATAGGTCAATGTCTATTCCTATGAGTACCACAGAAAAGCTGTCTTGAAGTCTTGTCAATTTTATGGTAATTTCTGAAGAAATGAAAGTGCGGGTAGGATGGAATTATGTTTCTTGGGGATAAGCATTTTCTATGACTATAGACACTATAGAGTACATAAAAACGGAATATATTTTGTGCATGAATTTAATGTTTGGGAATACATATTATAGCACAAGAGACAAACAAAAAGGAGAATAGCATCAATAAAATGCTGTAAAACATTTGCTCTGCTCCACTCTACTTGGCACAAGCCTTACCCTAGCTCTAGAGTCTAGCAGGTTATCTCAGGTGCCTTTCTGCAAGGAACTACATTTGTTAACCACAAATGCGATTGAAATGTCAGCCAGAACAAATTTGGCTAAGATGAACATGTTGTTTATTTTGGAAAAGAAAGAGAAATTATTAGGATCATTCATGGGCATATTGTTATCTTTCAACATAGTGTTATGTTGAACAACAACTTAATAAAAATAATAATATGAATAGTTTCTTTCTAAGATGCTACTGCTGTGCAAAGGAAAAAAGAGACACATTAAGCAGCAGGAGAATAGAACAATAAGAGTGCAAAGGGAACAGTGGGAATTGAAAGATTTAAGTGGGACTGGAGGCAGGAGGGTTGGGGAGAGTAGGGACAGGGGTTGGGTTTAAACAAAACGAAGGATATATTTTAGAAAATAATATGAAAACCTATTTCTTGGTAAGATAATTAAAAATAATTTAAAAATGTGAAGCTGTTCTCCTTTCATCTTTTAAAAACATTCCAAAGGAATTATTCAGATCCTGCTATTTTTTAAAGAGAGGGAAATATTAATTACTTAGAATAATATAAATAGGTTGAATTAAGTTGACTGTTATCACATAAACTATCTTTCTTTTCCATTGTGGAAGACTAAGTCCCAAAATACAGAGAATTGGTAATTTTGGTAACATGACCATTAAATCAAATGGAGACAGTGACATACTCTCAGTAGTTATGATAGGAAATGGACATCAACTGGCTTAGTCTTTTTAAAAGCAGGGTAATTATTTACCTCAATAAACTATTGAAGTGTAGTTTATACATTGGATGATTTACAGATTTAAGAATTCTGGAGCAGCATAAACATATATGTTAAAGCAGACACCATGGATCATGGCTATATAAAATGCCTCATACAACACACACAGACACATACACACAGAAACACACAAAGACACACAGAGAGACAGATAGAGACACACACACACACACACACACAAACAGAGAGAAAAAGAAGAGACAGAGAGGTGGAGGAGGGAGAAGGAGGGAGGCTTTTGTGGTACAGGGGAATCAAACCCGGGTAATGTGCATATTTGCTGGTTAATTAATTTATTTTTTATTTTTTATTTTTGCAAAGTTAACACAAGCTAGAATCATCTGGGAAGAAGGAATGTCAACTGAGAAAAATACCCCCATTGAATTGGCCTTTAGGCAAGTTTGTGTGGCATTTTCTTGATTAATGACTGTTGTGGGTAGGGCACAGGACACTGTGGGTAGTTCCACCTATGGCCATATGGTCCTGAGTTGTATATGAAAGGAAAACAAGCCAGTTAGCAGAGTTCCACCATGGCCTCTGCTTCAGTTCCTGCCTCCAGGTTATTGCCCTACCTGAGTTCCTGCCTTGGTTTCCCTCAATGATGGACTGTGATCAGGAATTGTAAACCAAATAAGCTCTTTCTTCTCCAAATTGCTTTTGGTTATGATATTTTCTCATGGCAATAGAAAGCAAATTAAGATAGTATATGATATCTATTACTGAGATACAGCTACAGCTCTATAGTACTGATATTTAACAGTTGTTCTTAAAGGACATAGAAAATAACTTAATTAAGATGGAATAAATAAGAATAACTCATAAATCTTTTTCTAAGGTAACTTTTCTATTGTTTTTAATTCCTTTAAATCTGGCCAACTCATTCTGCCTGTGATGATAGTTTCCCTTAATTAAACACTCCCTGTAAATATACACATATTTTCCTACTGATTTTAGATCACAAATTTTCTTTTCCTAAGAAATTTTTTTTTTTACGTACAATTTAATATACGTTCATTTTAACATATAAGTGGATCTTCAGGTCAAACTATCCTGCTATGTACCTGCCATTTTTAACTTACAGAGGGAGGCCGTGGGTATGTATCATAGGGTGGTGGAGGGCTGTCTTGTTTCGGTGTTGATGGAGTATCTGCTTCTTCTTTGTCACTTTCACTCCAATAATCTGAAAGACGGATAGCTCATCTCAATATTTTATTAAGTATTTATAGCCACATTTCTCAAGAAAATATAATATCATTTAAAAAATTAAATTTCATTACTCCAGCATGTTTGTCATCATTGACCTACCCAAGAGCCATCAAGGTCCACTTTAGCTGTTTTGGAGCAGAAAGAAGGACACAGTAACCTAATCCCAACCTCATTAAAAACGAATGGCACAAAATCAGTGTTAATATAGTTTACAAAAAGATAAGCCAAGTTATGTTTAGGGTAAATTCGATTTTAGATAAAAAATTTCAGAGTCTTTAATTAATAAATACCACAGGAGTTTTCTTAAAGTATGTCATGTTACCATGATGAATACTCAAGAGAAGGAAAGCAATATACCATATGCTGCTGTGTAGCTCTACTGATAAACACCTCCAAAATTAATGTTCTAAATTCTTCTTTTCTGGCTTCATTTCACTGGTTATCTAACAATTACTGTTTTCTAGAGTCATGATGACATGAATCTTTATAACACCATACTCCCACCTCTCCTCGGAAAGACATGGCAAACCTTAATCTTGCCAAATAAAAAAAATGCACACCTGCTGAAGTGAGCTACAAGTACCAAAATTTCAGAACTATTTAAAAGGTTTGGAAATATAAGCTGCTAGTCAATGTTACTTGGCAGACCTGAGGCAAGAGGGGAGATAAAGAACTTTGAAAGCCATATTAATATTGTTTTTTTCACTTTTTTCATATTAATATTGTTAATCAAATCTGACAAAGACTCAGTTTGACTATATGCCAGCCATAACTGCTGTGTTGATTCTTTATGTGAGTTGCAAGCAAAATGCCAGGATGATTAACATAGTAATTTCAGGTAAGAGAACAGGTATTAAAAGAAAAGGAAATTAGTATCAAAATTTAGATCCTAAAACCACCATCACAAGGTTCAAGGAGTGTGCAGATTCAAGAAAAATCACATAGTTTTGTAGAAACCCTTCTCTTTCCAGAACTTCTCAATTGTAATGTTTTTCTATGGTGTTGTCCAAAAGTGAATACAGATAACATTGTTTTATTTTTTTCAGAAATTGTTATATTCCAGGTAGGAAATAATGGAGCTGGATTTGAACTAAGAAACTGCCTTGATCTAAAGCTCTGAGGACTAAGTTTCTGGGACTCTTGCTTGAAACATCAAGAAAGGTTAATGTTGAGTTTAATGGTATTATTTAATCTCCCTCATTCATTCCTGATTTTTGACTCTGGTTACTGTAAATAGAAAGTGTCTAGCAGTGGATACTGGGCATAAAATAAACTGCTCATTCTATTCAGGCTTTAAAACAGAAGGACCATGACAATCACCACTGAGAAAAATGCAAAGTATCTCAATTAGATACCTGTTTTTTTTTCATTTAAAAATAAAAAGCTGGTCATGGGAGCACACAACTGTCAATGCAGTGCTCAGGATGCTGATCCAGGATTTTAAGTTTGAGATGAGCTTGGGTTAACATAGCTAAACCTCAAAAATCCCAATGGGAAATAAGAATGGCGATACTGGGCAATGGCCACAACTATAACTAAGTCCTCCCTCGAAGAAGAATTGACATAGATGCCCAGAAGCAGATCTAGTAAATGTTTGTGGACAAAGCATAACTGATATTCAGAAGCAGGTAAAGGTTCAATTCTTCACCACACAACTTAATACATCTATGCTCTTAAAGGCTTTATTTAACTTTGTTGGGTCTATTTTATAATCTGCAAAAGAGTAGCTAATAATGACTTTTGTAGTGTGTACATGGGAGTAGTAAATAAAGTAACATGTATTTGTTTTATACCTTGAATATACTCAAGAAGTATTGAGAGCACATATCTTCTTGGGCATATTTGCATATTTGATGCCAAGACAATCTGACATGTATCACAAAGGCAGTAAATGCCTGTTCATTTTCACAGACATTCTTGATATTTCTTTTGTAGCACTTTTGAACAATGAAGAATGAAACATGGAGTCCTAGAATCTGGACAGTTTTGTGAGAGCCTGAAAATTACCTGGGAAGTCAGTGCTTGCATTCATCTCCCCCAACTCCCCACCTCAAACAAAGTAGTGAGCTTGCTAAGATTTTTCATCCTTAGCCTTTCCACTATTTCCAATAATGCTGGCTGAGTTTATTCTCAGTGTTTGCATTGATACTGTGGGGTCTTGGTTCAATAATACCTCAAGGGGCTCTTATTAGCACAGTGGAAGAGATGATTTGCATTTTATCTAGAGCTCCATAGCTGTTACCATATGTAAGAGATCTTCTTCTCAGCTAAATTAGGAAAATGCCAATCTCTATTTAATGTAATTCTTGGCATTTTACAAAGCAATAGCAATATAGTCTTTTGCTGTGTTGCTTAAGAAAAGGTGGAAATACTACTTTAAAAATTACCTTCTTGTTCTAAGCTGTGAGTAAGGGAGACCAGAAAGAAGGCAACATTGAAAAGTTACATGGTTCTTTGGGAACATGTGAAATATTACACACGCTGTAGCTTAGTACATAAAATTAATCTGTTTTTTCTAAGAGCAAAGAGACTTTTAGCTCTCAATAATGTGTCTTGCAATGATATAAAATTTTATGGAGTATGAATAAATATGGCCGTTAACAGAGGAGGGAACCTTCCTTTTTACTGTTATAGGTTGGCACAAAGGACATACTTTTAAAACTTGTTCTTATTTAGAATTATAAAAAAAATACAATCTAGTCATTAATTTTTACATGATTAATGCTTTGCAATGACCTCAAGGAATTATCATTCTTATGGCAAAACATTAAAATTCCATTTTTCTATATTTCTGAAGGACACATCATATTATAATTATCCATATCTATATTACTGCATAGTAGTACACCAGAACTTTTACTCTTTACTCTTATCTAACTATAACTCAGTACTCATTCACTACTTTGTCCACTCCCTACTTAATGCTTCATAGCCCTTAGTTACCACTATTTCCATTTTTAACTTTAAAGAGCTGTATTTTGTAAGACACTAAACTTCAGCACTAAGAATTATACTCAGGAGATGTCATATAGCCATAGAAGAGTGGAGTTGACAAGTATGCTTATCAGTTCCCAGTAGAAGACCAAGGGACTTAACTATATATTAGGTAGGAAGTCTAATATGTTTCTGATGTATGTTAAAGTACCTTTTTAACTCTGTAGAAATAGCAAGTATCATCATCTGCCTATGAATTTTCTTTTTTTTCCTATGATTTTTCTACCAAAATTTAGTAGGCATTAAAATATGTACTTACAAAATAAAGCAAGGCAGCATGCATCCATGGAATGAATACTCTTTGGAACTTGCATTTGCAATATAAATTAACCTGTTCTTTTATCCACAGTGAAACTTACTTTCACAACATGATCATGTTCAACTTTAAAGCAAAATCAAGTAATAAAATTCTGAAGCTTAAAAATAAAAGTTCTGCAATATACACAACTTGAAAAATTTCCAGATTAATTTTCCTATCTATATACTGCCCATTTTCCAATTCTTTTATCCTTAAGCAATCAGGCAAAACACCTTTAAAGAAATCTGAAAGGGAAGGGTGGTATGTTTTAGTTCTCTTACCACAAATTAAAGTCTATAAATTACATCGAGGCATAAGGTGAGGAAGTTTAAGCCCTTAATACACATTTATTACATTTTCTTCAAAAGATATTTCATTAGCCATGCCTTTTTATGCAAGAAAAAATGTACATGTTTGTAAAATAAAATGTATTCCTTTACCTTGTTCTTGCTTAATCCTTTCTCTTTCTGCATATCCTGCAGTCAGCAGGTTAATTCTATTAAGCCACCTGGAAAAAAAAAAGTGATAATTCATTATACTTGTTAAAAATACTTATTGCAAAATGTCTAAGAAAATATAGAGCAACTCTCCATATTAAATATGTCCTTTATTAAATTGAAAAAGTTTGCATCTTCAATAGGCAATAATCTACTGTAGTACAAATTGTTCAGTGAAGATGTAATTTCAATGGAACAGTTATGTAAAGCTGTTAATGTGTGAAATATAAAAGCTTTTGAGATGACCAAAGCCATATCAATTCTATTCCTTCAAATGTATAAACACTCCAAATATACCTGCTCTTCTGTTTTTTTCTTTCTAGAACAAATGCTTCTTTGGAGGCATTTATAATAGCCAGTCTAATTTATATAGATAGGAAAAAAAGTTATAGAGCTTACCTGCAAAAGTAATAGCTTTACCATGAAATAATAGTTTTGATTACACTCATTTAAATTGAATGGCCCAAGGCTAAACACATCTCAGAAGTATTTTAGAAACTTGTTTCTACATGCAAGAGTATTAAGTGCCCCAACAATAGAAAGTATATATATATATTATCTAACTTATTATGATCTAGGAAATATATTTCCATGAGTTAATTTTTCTTATCTTTCTTTCTTCAATAAGTATTGTGCCATTACTACTGCAGAAAAGCATTATCTCAGTTTCTTTATTTAATTCTACCAGAGTCTTTGTGTATGTATCATTTCAACCATTCATACTGCATTAGATAATTGAATCACAAATTCTTTGTAAACAAACTGACAATCTCCCACCTGGCAATTCTGAGCATTAGGGCATATGTTTCCTCCAAACTGAAATTGGGGAGAACTCTCACATTACAAACTACCTTAACTAATATTGGAATCATTGTTAGTGTTAACATCATTAAATTGTGGAATAGTCTGATCTGGATGTATTTTTAAAAACCCATGTTCTTATATGGGAGAATTTTTTATATGGGAGAAATTTTCTCCCCAGATCCTATATCCCTTTTAATTAGAAAAGAAATTTGCTGAACTGACTCACATACTTCACGATTTTTCAGGTGGTGTTATGTGTATATCATATACCTAGTAAATCTTGAAGAGAGGAAAGTTGTATCTTTGATGGTCATCTTTTGAAATCTAAGCCATAATTTTTTATTTTTATTTTTTTATTAATTTATTCATATTACATCTCAGTTGTTATCCCATCCCTTGTATCCTCCCATTCCTCCCTCCCTCCTGCTTCCCCCCCTACTCCCCTCCACTATGTCTGTGACTGAGGGGGACCTCCTCCCCCTGTATATGCTCATAGGGTATCGAGTCTCTTCTTGGTGACTTATCTTTCCTCTGGGTGCCACCAGGCCGCCCCATCCAAGGGACATGGTCAAATATGGAGCACCAGAGTTTGTGTGAAAGTCAGATCTCCTTCTCCACTCAACGGTGGAGAATGTCCTGTCCATCGACTAGACTGGGTAGGGGTTCGAAGTTTACTGCCTTTATTTTCCTTGGCTGGTGCCATAGTTTGAGGAGGACCCCAGGGCCCAGACCCGCCTGTAGTTTTCCAGAACCCTCTGGATCCTTCTATTTCCTCATTCTCCCAGGCTTCTCACCCCTAAAGTCTCAATAGGATGTCCTGCCCTCTGACCCACTTTCCTGGTAAGTAAAGTTTTTCATAGGGACGTACCCCTTGGACTAGTGTCTCGATATAAGTGAGTATATACCATTTAACTCTTTTTCTAAGCTATAATTTTTTAAGAAAGTAACTTAAATGCAAACCACTCAGGAAAACATATAAGTATAATCCTAAAGAATATATGGGAAGCGAGGAAAGGACTTGAGTCCTATCAGTATAGAATAAAATATTCACAGGAATTTATTATGATATATTATATTTTATAAACATACTCCAGTAGATTATAAATTATAAATCAAGAAGTCAACTTCATGATAAAAGCTTTGAAAATGACTATTAGCAAAAGGTAAAAATTAAAATCTAGTATATAGTTAATTTGTTGCAAGAAAGGGGTTGAACTTGTATTTCAACCACTTCTTAGGAAAGAGAAGACTGATGCTATTAGGTGACAAGGGTGACAATAATGCTTAAAATAAAATCCATCGTTGACATATAATCCAGTTGTCCTTTTAATTAGAATTTTAAAGAAAATGAAGGCTCCTTGGAGATGAATTGAGAAATTCAAGAGAAACTTCTTCAATTTATCTATTAATCATTTATTAAATGTCTGTGTTTAACAACAAACTATGTTTTAGAGATGTAGAAATGAATACAGCATAGTCCTTGCTTTCACTGAATTCTAGATTGTTAAATTCCTAAGACAACTGAAAACTTAAGCTACTATTAGGAAAAAATCTGCTCATAATAAAAACTCTTTAGAAAGTGTATAGATATTCACAGGCTGCTGTGTATAGCCTAAAAAAGACAACATTGCATAGCTGTTGCTGTATCTTAGATATACTCGTTTTTAAACTCCAGATGGAAGAACCTCACTTATTGGTATTCTTGGTATAATGATGGCTTGATATCTTAGGCTGTTGTGAAATCAAATATACATGTGTTAACTGATCCCAGAAGTATTTATTGAGTGTCTGTATGTGCCATGGATGGTTCTAGGCACATAGAAAACAAAGTATTTATCTTCATGATTCCTGTATCTTAACGATGGTGGCATATAACAAATAGGGATACCAGTAGGCATGTTATCTTTTAAAGCAGCAAGGAAGGTTAAAATTTAGAATGCTAAGGCTGCTGAAAAAGTACTGGAGTCTATGTTAGGTAAGGTGGTTCAGGGATACATGATGCAATTTAGAATCTTTTTGACAACACTGATGTGGAAGTTCTTTAATATTAGTCCTAACTTCAGTACCTCATCATATTGTAATGCTTTAGAATATAAACATATAGGTAAGAGAATATGCTTAGAGTGATACAGACCAATACTCCAAGAGAGAAATAAGATGGGAATAATGGTAGAAATATAGGATACCAATTAAAAATACAAATCAGTAATTCCTCACAATTAAAAGGATGCATACACATATTTAGAAAAAAATATATCTATGTATACAGATTTTATGGAAAAACTAAATTTAAGGAATATTTTTATACCCTAATTATTTTGTTCTGTTACTACTGGCATTACATATTTAAAAAGAGGAAGAGTGGAAATATATATTATTCAGTACTATGGTATAATGTAATACAAATAGACATAACAATGGCTTTAAAGTCATAAAAATAATCACATAAATATATTTACTATAATTATGCTTATTTAAAAGTATAACCCCTCCTGAATTAGTCATGTTTTCAAAGATTAAACATGGAACAAATCAATACCCATATTATCTTGTTATATCTAATAATCATGTGACCAAACAAATCTGCATATGTGCACCTTTCCATATTATTAATCCTGTATGAATACATTTGGCACTGATTATTTTATCATGTTTACAAGTGTTTTTAATTGCTTTTTGACTGTACATACTAAGAATGAGATTATTAGAGAAAGAGAAAAGGGGAAATAATAAAGATTCATTATAATAAATAATTTAAAATTCAGATTTTTATGTGTATAATTCTGAGATATATAGTATACTATACCAAGTCTTACTTAAAACAAGATTTGTAGATGTATAGTGTGGTGCTGACATTTTGGATTAGATGCATCTTGTCTTTGAAATAAGGAAATGGATGACATGGGTTTGGTTTAGTATCTTCCTTTCTTCTATGGCATTTAGAACCATAGAAGTATCAGAGAAGAATAGTGATATCGACATCCTTTTGAATATACTGTGAACACAACATAGCAACTGGAGGTTAAGAAAGGTTTCACAGTTGATAAAATGCATGGACAATATTTAAGCTAAAATGGCTCCAATTAGCATGTACCTAGAATGGTTAAATTATTTTACTTCTTACTGGGAGGCAATTGGTACCTAATGCATTCATCTTGTAAGATAAGAGCCTCTTATTTATGTCACTTATTCTTATTTTGGTTATAATGCAAACCCTTCGTATCTATCCTTGAGGAACTGAGTTTATCATTTGGCTAAGTAGACAGCATGGGCTTAGAATGATAGAATCATAGGACAATTATAGCACCCAAAACAGAGAACTACAAGTCCCCTGTCATGTACACGTGAATAAGCATTTTCATTGGTATGAAAATTTAAGAATAGTAAATTATATAAATCAAAGATAAGGGCATTCCTTTCTTTGCCATTTCCTTTCATACATCTCTGTTTTTAAAAACTATGGTTGTACTTCCAGTTGTCAAATAATTTATTTCTAAAAGTAGCTTAAGTGTTCATTTTCTGTACCTAAGCATATTTACAAAGCAGAACATTGTGCTTAAAATGGATACAACTGGGTGTGGTGGTACACACCTATGATCTCAGCACTCGGGAGGCAGAGGCAGGTGGATCGCTGTGAGTTCGAGGCCAGCCTGTTCTACAAAGCGGGTCCAGGACAGCCAAGGCTACACAGAGAGACCTTGTCTCAAAACACCAGAAAAAAAAAGTTTGGATACCTTATTTTTGAGACATCCAAAGAAAAGTCCATCAGGTAAGAGAACAAAAGTATCTAAACATTAATACTTATGGCTACTGAACACTTATGTAGCATTTGAAACTCAGAAAAAACCCTTAGAGAAATGGTTCTTCTCATTTTATAAAAGGGTCAATTATGTAGGACAGAAAGGTTAAGCTTCTCGTATAAATTTACATAGCTAGTAAGTTGTAAACCTGGGATTCAGTCTTGTCTAAAAGGTCACAGTTCTGGTCATTATGCTTTGCTGCCTTTTCCAAGTGTAGGGAAATTACATATGCAATATGCATTAGCTTCTGCAATTATAATTTCTATTTTACAAAACAGAGAAGAGAAATTAATGGAAAGAAAGAAAAGTAACTAAAAAACTGTTAAGACTGAAATGTGAAACAGTGTGGTATATGAAGATGAAAATATATGTAAATTTTCCTTTAGCCACCAAATAACCACAAAGCCATCAAATCAGTTGGCTATATAATCCTGTCCAATGACAGATGAAAGGTGACAGTAAGAATTACTAAACTTAACTAGACCTAAGCTATTGAAATAGATATTCTATCAAATATACTTAGTACTCGAGTAAGTCAGGTTTTATGTACTGCTTTTGGCATCTAGAAATACATGTTAAAACATATTCCTTAAATGTAACATTTAAAAAATTGTGGTAATAGTTTAGATTTATATGAGCTATGGTGCTTTTGTAATACCATGAAATGTTGAAAATGTTATTCTTTATTATTATTTAGATATAAATTGCATTATGTATCCATGAAATTTAAAACACAAGTTAGGCAAGTATTACTTCTTAAAATTAGGTATGATCACATAGAACTATAGCTGGACTATCCAATTTTTAATTAACTAATGCAGAATTTACAACAAGATTCTCGAAAGATTATTGGAGAAAAGACTTAGAGCTTGATTTCTAGGACTAACTAACTAAGTCATTTAAGGTGTAAGTAGTACTTTACCTGTTCATGTCATCAAGATGCTCAGCAGCAAAATAAAAGCTTTTGATTTTAGGATGGCAGGCTTTGAATGCACTGTGAATAAAACCATAACAAACAAGTTACACTTACTTTTTTTACAAATTGAAAAAAGTTATAAATCAAATACCTTTCAAAATTTTTATAAGAGTTGGGAAATGGGAAAGGACATGATCAAAATATATTGTATGAAAAAATTCTAATTTGTAAGATGGGCGTATTGGTGCACGCCTTTAATCTCAGCACCTGGGAGGCAGAGGCAGGCGGATCTTGTGAATTGGAGGTCAGCCTGGTTTACAAAGTGAGCCTAGGATAGCCAGGGCTCCATAAGACCTTAAAAAATCCTATACTGATAAAACATTCCAATATATTTTATAATATTTTGGTGTAACTATTAATAATGTTATTCAAATGTATAAATACTTCTAAATTATCAATGATAAATTAGGTACAAATTAATCATAACTTCTGGGACATACATGTGGAGTTATTTACTAATTGTGAAAATATTATGAGTACTGTACCAGATTCATGCCTGAGATGCCAAACTCATAAAATCACTGACATTTTTACATTATCTTACTAATCATAATACTTAACATGAGTATTAATAGAGGTGATTATTTTATTAATGAAGATATATTATTTTAGAAAACTGATTAAATCATCAAACCATCATTTACATATAACAGTTTTGGAAACTATTATATTAGCATTTAGTCCATTGATTAATAATTACATAATTTTGATGATAGCTGTTTCTGACGGAGCAAGGAGACCTACTCATATTTCCTTTCCCTGTTCCAATTTTCTGTTATTATTTCTGACTGCCAATTCACTCTTAAATAAAGTTTCAGCCTAAGAGAGCTGTTTATTTATTATTAACATCATCATCATTGGTGTTTGTATGTGTGTGTACATTCCAGAGAAAAATTTGGGGGAGCTGACTTTATATCCATGGATTCTAGGATTGCACAGGTCATCAGGCTTGCATGTAAAGTGTGTTATCTTGTTGCCACAAACTAAGTAATTTTTATGAATAAAATTACTGCAATGTCTAACCTAAGTCCATCTACATAATGCTTCTACCATAATGACAGAAATCAGTAAATTCCATGTTATATGCGCAAAAATACTTTCTTATACTGTCGGTTTGAAAGCATCAGATAAACAACCTACAACTTAAAATCTAGAAAATTACAAAGTAAATTATCCTATCTCCTCCACCCCCCCCCTCCCCCAGTTACCAAGCAAAATTAACTTACTATTTCTTACGGCATTCACTGGCTCTATCAATTTTGAATTCAGGCAGACTGATGAATCCTTCTGCTTTTTCATCCTAAAGAAGGAAGATTTTGTTTAGGCTATCACACCAAGGAGGCCTGAAGCTAATTATATTGCGTAAGTATGACTTAGCTATTTAGAGTAATCAATGTGCTAGTCATTTAGATCTTAGGTCTCACTTCTGTTGCATAAATTCTACATATCCATAAATAAAAGGACTATTTTGAAAACTTAGAATTTTTACAAACACAAAAGATGATTTTTCTATTAAAATGATATAAATTTGCAAAGTAAAACACGTTTTATAAAAAATTTTGAGGGCTACAGATCGTTGAGTATTCATTTTTGCAGGATGTACTGAGCTCTGGGTTTGATCTTTAGGATGTAAACAACAACAACAACAACACAAAAAAAACAACAAAAATAAACAACAACAAAAAGGAAAGAACATTTCAGGCCAGATTTACAAAATAACTACATTCTTAGTATAAAATTTCTTGTCATTTAAAAAAGATTGATATCAGGGCATGGTGGCACATGCTTGCAATCCTAGGAGTTGAGAGGCAGAGGCATACAGATCTCTGAGTTCGAATCCAGCCTGGTCTACAAAGCCACTTCCAGTACAGCCACAGCTATACAGAGAAATTCTGTCTCAGAAACCCAAACCTAAACCCAACCAAACCAAAAATGTATCTATGTGTATGACTGTTTTGTCAGAATGTATGTATGAGCATCATTTGCATACATGTTGCCTAACAGAGGTCAGAAGACAGCATTGGATCCCCAGGAACTGGAATTACAGATAGTTGTGAGCCATCATGTGGGTTCTAGAAATAGAATCAGCACTTCTAAGTGCTAACAACATCTCCAGCCCCATTTTCTATCATTTTTAATACTTAGAAATAAAATACAAAGTTAATTACAGTTTAAAATTTTATTTCTTTATAATAATTTGCTTATCAAATTTGAAATATTTTTCTTATATAATGATTATTTTGTGAATTCAATAGTTTAGAAATTAAGTAGGTAAAAAAAGAGAAATTAAGTAGGTCAACATGATTTTCAAATGTGTAGTTTCAGATACATCACACATAAACACACACATTATTTTTGTCTGAAAACTTAATAAAATTAAATCCTCCAATCTTCAATACTGGTTAATAAAACAAGGTAGGAGAATTATTCCAAACATTATATTTGTGTTAAATTGAATCAAGTATAACATGATTTGGTTGTTAATTTTTTTTTTTTTTTTAGTCACTGTGTCCCTCGTCCTGGTATAACAAAGCTTCACAGACTTTTACCATTCCAAAGTTTTATTTGATCTGCTAAACCAGCCAATAGCTCCTTATATATCAAACTTAAGTAAGATTACTCTCCTTCTCACTATTTTGAAGAAAAAAAAAGCTACTCTCAGTTTTCTTTCTATGTATGTATGTATGTATGTATGTATGAATGAATGAATGTATGTATATTTATGCTATTTATTTTCTTAATGAACTATGCAAAACTTAAAAATTTAATCTATAGTGACTGAAATTTTACATTTTTGTCTTTAAATGTTTTTTTTCCAATCTTGGATTAAAGGAAATGCCTTCCATTTAGACTTCTAGTTTATGTTACTTTTGACATCCTTAATTTAAATCTGAAATGTTTGTGAAATATTATCTCTTCATAATGATGTACATGAAATACTATATTTTCTCTAAAACAGCACTAAGGCTTACCTATAAAATTTACTACAAAATTATTCATTTATATTTTACATGGCTAATAGTAATAATAAGTTGCCAATGACTGTAATGTAGGCGCTATTTAATAAAACAAAAATGTTCATCTCTTATAGTTTGAAAGACAATATAATTTAGACAAATCTATAAGTGAATCACAATAAAAAAGAAACAGATACATATCTTGATACTACTTGATTAGCATATAAAATTTAGTATAGCTATCAAATAAAAATGCATTTATATTTGTTTACTATAACTGAGCCAGATATATTTAGTGAAACAGATTTTATTTTATGTAACTATATATGACTGTCACAAAATACCAAAACAACAATATTTTTACATGAATAAAATGTATTTATGATCTGGATATAAAATTATTTAAGTTCTCCCAAATAAGTCTTCTTATTAATGAACACTGCTTAAACACTAAACATTTTGTAAGACATTGTTCTCAGTGGAATTACAGTCATTGATTCATCTCTAAGAAAGCTTAGTGAGATATACCATTATTTTCATTTTGGAGACCAAGTGAGAAGTCAAGTAGTAAAATTCCTGAGTCTAGCTTTATTCATGGTAAGACAGCAGTATAATAGTTTGTTCGGGGAACATCAAATTCTCTAGATAACGTATATTACAATCAAAGGTCTAATAATGCTAGTAACTTTGGGCAATTGCTCTTCAAATGAAAACTGATTAATGTTTGTATAAATTCTATAAAATAATATACTATATATATTTTGATAAGCTAAAATCCAAACTTATTGTTTTAAAAGTCTAATGAAGTGAAGTAACACATAGGTACAGCAAACAAGTCAAAACAGTGTGAAAGGGGAAAATCAGTGAATAATGATTGATTGTGATATGACTAGTCAAGATGCAAACATGTTGAAAAAAAAACCTAGAAAAGTCATAAGAACAATTAAATACATTAGACATGCCCCTTCGTCTGAAGTTGCTCAAAAGCAATGGATTCTTATAACTTTGAGACTTAGGGTACTAGTTCTTTTTTTTTATTTTGGAGAAACTGAAATAAATGAAAATAATACTGTATTACTCAAGTTGTTAAGTAGTCCCACTTCAAAAACAGAAACAGAAAATCCTCATAAAACACTGGGCGAGAGGTTTTAAAAATCTGGATGAGAGAAGCATGGGAGAATAGCAAAGTAGAAGGATCCAGAGGGTCCTAGAAGCCTAAAAGTAGAACATTATGATAGGCAGATTTGGGCCCAGGGGTCCCGCTCAAACTAAGGCACCAGCCAAGGACAATACAGGTGGTAAACTTTAAACCCCATCTAGCCAATGGTCAGAACATTCTCCACAGTTGAGTGGAGAGTGGGGTATGACTTTCATACAAACTCTGGTGCCTCATATTTGACCATGTCCCCTGGAGGGGGAGACCTGGTGGCACTCAGGTGAAGGACAGCAGGTCACCGAGAAGAGACTTGGATACCCTAGGAGCATATACAGGGGGAGGAAATCCCCCTCAGGAACACTCATAGGGGAGGGGAATAAGGGGAAAATTGGAGGGAGGGAAGAATGGGAGGATACAAGGGATGAGATAACCATTGAGATGTAGCAAGAATAAATTAATAAAAAATTTTAAAAATCTATATGCTTTTACTTAAACTACTATATTAGTTGCTTGGTCTCTTTAGAAACAGAATTTCACTGTATTTTAACTGTGCTTCAGATATGATGCTATATTAGAAAATTGAACACTGAAGATAGATCCTGAATTGGCTTTATGAGCTGAAAAAAAAAAAGGTTCAAATGTTGAGACTTTTGTTAGATATACTGAACAGATGAGAACACAAATTGCTGTCTTACCTCTTCATTAATATACCAGTATAGGGATGCATCCTTTAGGACGAACCAGTACTTCTTCCATTTCTGTGAAAAATAGCTCTTTGCATCTTTCTTTTTCCAAAGCCATCCCTCACAGTCACCACGGCCAAGATCCTTGCAAGAAATTCTTCTTTTGCTCTTGCCTGCGATAGCTCCTAAAGATAATGAGTGGAAATACTCTTTAACTTTTGGAAAACACATGCAGTAGAAGAGTAATCCATAGATCCTAAAAGCAAATCAGATAACTTATTATTCTTGAAATTATCATTTCTAATTGTATTAGCACAGAAAATAAAGAGATATTTGATGCCTTTTCTCTTCATACAAATGTTAACACAACCACAATTAATTATCATTAATTAATTAAACATAATCCTCATCCCAAGACTTTTTGAGACTGTCTGTTATCAAAGGTATCTGTATGCTAGGTGAACTGAAACCACACTGGCTTCAAGAGGATTAACAAAATGTGCTAGTGATTATAACAGTACAAAAGAAGCAGGTTAAAGGTTCATTTTCTTTTATTACCTTTGTTTTTCTTCTTTGATTTGTGCTGCAGAGAGGACTGCTGAAATGTCTGAAATTATAAATAGGAAAGGTTACTATATGAAGAGTGTGATCCAGAGAACCCATAGGGCTACCTGGAACTGTCATAAGCTAAATGAGGACTCAAAACCCAGATTAGAGATTAACTTTTCCCATTAATATTTCAAAATATATGAACATAATCATATTATTTTACTTTATTATCTCCCATGAACTAGGAGGAGAGGATCTACCAGTATCCTAATTTTGCTGGCAGATTACAGGGTAAGACATATTTCTGAAACTAAGTATTCGTATCCACATACATACACAAAGCTGTTCCCTTTGACACTTACTGTGCTTTCTAACACAACATCTCATCTGATTTTCACATAATCTGATGAACTAAGAGGCAAATGTGTCTTTCTTATTTCTGTCTCCACGAAGTCTCTAAATCAATAAGCACTTGGATCAATAACATAATCTCATACCTACTTCTATCAGTACTACTGGAGACTAATCTACATGCTAATGGTGTTCCTCATCTCTCCTTCTGAACATATGTACCTTCCCACTCCTTAATTAGTAACCCCTACAAGTGTATGTTTAGCATCTTGAATAGATTCCATCCACTGCCTCTAATATTTGTGTATTATAAAGTCCAATACAACTGTCCTACCAATGAAAAAATATTGTGCCATCTAAATCACTGACCATAACACCTGATTATGCTTGTATTTCTGTCCTGTCTAGTTTCCACGGGATATCACTTTAATGGTTCCTTTGCACTATTCCCTACACACACACACACACACACACACACACACACACACACACACACACACACA
>OU015760.1:3236274-3316892 GCA_907169655.1 Acomys percivali | reverse complement strand
TCTATCTATCTATCTATCTATCTATCTATCTATCTATCTATCTATCTCTACACCTAAGGCAGTGAACCCAAGTTTTTTACTGTGGCCCTCTAAGACACATCAACAGACCCCTTGGGTCCACATATCGTTGTGTTCATACTGTCCAGTGGGGGAAATAGGTAGTTTATACCAATACAGTATCATTTTATAGGTACTATTCCATGTGGATGATTCACAGGTATTATTTTTAGATAACTATGGTAAATATCAAGTACTATATATTAGAAGATGACATTATCAACTTATAACAAACTGAAATTGATAGTGAGGAAATATAATAGTAATTTATAATGGGAAAGGATAGTAACTAAAACAATTAGTAACGTAAAAATTGTAATGATGTAAAAATGTAACTTTTGTCCTAAGGGGAAAAAAACCCAACATACAAATCAGAACCATGTACACTTGGGATTTACTACTTTATCATGGTTTCTTGAACACCAGGTATACTGGAAAATCCTCACAGAATTCAAATATATAGCAAACTCTATTCAAGTATTATTTAACGTATTTTCAACTGGTGGTTTAAATTTATCTAGCCAGGGACTGGAGGGAGGGTTCACTGATTAAAAGCACTTACTGTTCTTGCTGAAGACCCACATTGGGTGGCTCATATCCATTTGTAACTCCAGTTCTAACCCCTGTGGGCCACCTACACACATGTAGGCAAAATATGCACTTACACATAAAACAGACATATTTCATAGTATTGACTGTTGAGTGAGGCTTTGTCAGTTCTATGATGTGACCTAGTACATATTTGATTTTGAAATAACCAAGACACCCATAGAAACCAGAAGAAACATAAAAATAAAATGTAATACTATTTAAAATAAGTGCTAATATGCTTCCATGCTGCTTTGTAAGGAGAAACATGTCATAGTGTATCAAAGCCATATTCTAGGCAAGTAAAGTCAAAATGGGGTAAAATTAGTTGTAAACACTGCTTGGCTCACAGATTGCTTCTTTTCACTAATACTAATTGTCTTCTTGTTTTGGTTACTGTGATCCTGAAGTTAAATAAGGGAGCTGCTATGAAAACCAACCCTTTTTAAGTTCAGATAATTTAATGTTTATATTCTGATTATAGAAAACAGTAAACTTCCCAAGTGAAAAGAGGTTTATCTAAAGATGATATATGTGTCTCAGGTTCCTAACCTGTAAAATGAGGTTAATACTAGTATCTTTCATAGGTTATGAAGGATGAATTAATACTTATAAAGTGCTTAATATGGTGCCCTTTTCAGGTTAATTCCTTGATAAAGTAAAAGAAAAGAAAGAAACAGTCTTTTAATACCTGTATGCTGACCTTTTAACTTTACAAAATATTTTCTCACAATTTTATCAGAATGAATCAATTTACTTATTTGAAATAATACAACAATTAAATGTCTGCACTTACATCTTAAAAATTAAGATGAATTATAGAAATGTTGTGATGATAGGAAAGGAGTTAACAGATTTTTCAACACCTACTCAAATTCTGTTAATAATCTATTTAAAATTACATTATGAAAGTATAACAGCATGGAGCATGGATACATAATCAGATTTTGTTCACTCTGGTATCTTGGCATTAGATTTAAAATAATTTGTTGCAGAATTAATGAGGCAGCATGTTGTTATTTGCATAGCATAATATGTACACACATGCACTTTGATTTCTTTCTTTAAAATTGGACTAACATGTTCTTGATCTACCTTACTAAATAATATCTTTTGGAATGGTGGCAAAAATTTGTTCCCCCATAAGATTGAAAGATGTGATTCACTGCAATCCAATTATTCTTTATCTTCACAAAGGCTTCTTAATACATTTGGATTTCATACAGACATATACTACTGTCTGATTTTTCTTTGTGTGTTCTAAGGCCAGCTAACAACGTTTGCATTTTAGACAGAGAATTGGTCTAATTTTCCTATAAGTAAAACTGATGTTAGCAATTAAAACAGTGTTTAGCTGATGAGGTGGGCATAGAGGGATCTCTGTAATGAGATAGCCAAGAAGGGAAGGAAGCAAGGACTGGTGGAAGTAAAGCTCTGCACTAGAGAACAAAAGGTATTATGTGAGAGAATTAATCCTGCTGTCATCCCTGGGACTAATATAATAGGACATGCAGAAAAGATCTGTTTCCAAGTCTAAGAAAATACTGAGAAGGGTGCTAACATTGCAATTCACAGTCATTTATTCATTGGTGGAGTTATTCGCCATAACTTACAAGGTACCATATTACTATAAGATGATAACATAACCCTGCTATCAAATTAACACATTTTCTCCAAATTGGAAGGCAAATATCTTTAGATTCCATGCAATCAGTACTATAGCAGAGACAGAGCTCTATGGAACTCAATGGTCAATCTTCCCCATCAGTTCTATTGTACCAAAAACATCCATGTTATCAAAAAAAATCAGGAAAATGAAGATGATCATTTCATCATGAAGGTGATTAAGTTACATATTGATATTGACCTTGTATTTTCAAGAAACTATAACATAAAGACATTTTCTTTCATTTTTAAATGAGCATCTAGAAAGGAAGTTATTTAAACAGATTTATTTTCTTCAACAAATAATAAATGCTCTTTGGAATAGTGGCAACAATTTCTACTCTTAGCATTTTGACTTGCCTTTCATTGCCTTCCTTTCTTCAACACTTCAAAAATTGCCAGTCTTATGCACTATTTTCTTTCTCTAGCATACACAAGCCTTTACATGCATGACAGGGTGGAACACAGTGTATCTAAGTGTGTGTTTGATAGATCACCACTCTTCTAAGGCTAAATCCAAACTGCCAGCCATCTAATCTACTCTGAATCCAAGTGGCTTCTTCTCTCTCCAACTCCATCACTAACTACCAATTTTGTTCTTGAATAGGCTGTCCGTCTCTCATCTTGAGGTCTTTTGCAGGCTGTTACTATAATTGGAACCAGACTCTACAGGAAGTTCAGTGATTAGATGGCTCTTCTGAATTGTGATGATAACAAAAGTGGCCCCATTAACAGGTATCAAAGAATACTGTTTTTAGCTTTTCTTCAGATGTTGCTGGAAAGAATAATATGATTTATCAGCTGCTTAACGGGTCATGATGGAACACTTTAGTCTCTTCTACGGAAAGAAACATGGGAATATGGACATGGGGAAAAGGAAGGTAGGTACTGAAGCTAATAAAACTACAACCCACATAATGAAAAACATTTTTCTATTATCTTTTTTATAAGAATAGGAAAGATAATTTAAGATATTAACTCTGAAAGACAGTTTAAGTATAAAGGTCTTAACTCTTTCAAAAATATATACTTACATAGTATACTTTTTGAACAATATGGTAGATTTGATACTTAGAACATTAAGATCCATTCTTCTAACTACTAATTAAAGATCTTGTAATATTTTTCTTATATGTACATGTTCATGTGTGTGCACTTGTGTGTGAGCACATGTGTATACATCTGTGGAAGCCAGAGGTTCACTTTGGATGTCTTCTTCTATCATTCTCCACCTCATTTTTTTGGAGGCAAGGTTTCTCACTGAAATTTCAGTTTACCAATTAGGGTAGACTAGCTGTCTAGTGATCCCAAGAGAGCTTCCTGTCTCCATTACTCCCCTGTGCTGGGGATATAGGTGTGTGTCATCATGCTTGGCTTTTTAAATTGTTATTACTATTTTTGTTTTTTATTTTTTTTTTCAAGACAAAGTTTCTCTGTGCAGCTTTGTTTGTCCTTGACTTGCTTTGTAGACCAGGCTGGCAAACTCACAGAGATCTGCCTGCCTTTGCCTCCCTTAGTGCTGGGACAATAGGTTTGAGCCACCATGCCTGGCAGCAAGCTTGACTTTTTTTTTTGTGGGTATTAGGGATATGAACTCTGGTCCTGTAGTTATACAATAATTACTAGTGACTGAGCCATTTCCCTAGCTCCATGCAGTCTGTTTTTAATGGTTCTTAAGTGGAAGCTACAGTTCTATTTATTGTTAAGACAAACTCTATTTAGCCAAAGTTGCATAAAGCATGTTGATATTTTAAGGGAATGTTATGACTAATAAGATTTTCAAGCTTCTACATCTGGGGTATATATAATGGTCCTGACTTCGACCTCTTAAGAGATGTTCTTTCATTAGAAAGCTACTACATGCCAATGTACTCATATGTTTTCAGCTCAAAATTCTTCAATAAGCTCTTGATTACTGCAGGAGTCTCAAAACTCTATTACAAACGCCTGACCTAGCACTGCCTGCATTTCTAAGTGTATGTACTGACTCTTCCTCATATAATGAAATATTTAAAAAATAAACTAGCAGTTCTGAGCCTCATGGAATCCCAGGAATACATCATTTCACATATTTATGATGATTAGAATTTACTTTCTCATTAAAATGTCACTATTCATTTTTTTCACTCAGTTTAACTGCTGCCCATGATGAGGCTTTTTTATTTTCCATGAAGAGTAAGGTAAGTTTTCTTGTTGTTTCTACACTTTTTGCATCCTTCCATATAAGTTAAATTAAATAGGAAATCTCAGCATATTTCCCACGTATAATGCTGTACTTTTGTGTGTGAATTTGTGTACACACATGTATATGTGTGCACACGTGAAAACATTTATTTATTTATATATTTTATGTGTATAGTGCTTTGTGTGCACATATAGCTATGTACAATGTAAGTGCCTTGTGCCTACAGAGGTAAGAAGAGAGTGTTGAAACCCCTGGAACAGGAGTTAAAGAAGGCTATGAGCCTCCATGTGGGAACTAGTTATTAAACACTCATCCTCTGGAAGAGCAGTCAGTACTCTTAAACACTGAGACTTTAAAATTTTTTTCAAATACATTTATATAATTACACATATATACAATAAACTACCTATAGCAGGAAGAGCCAGGAATCATACAAATGTTACATTCTTAGTGTGTTGGCTATTTGTTTTTGACAGCCTTGCACAAAACATCTTTCCTATCTTGGTGCATTTAAAATTCTTATGTAAATCAATATCTATCATATCCCATCATTATCAACTTAAAACATCTATCTAGACCTAAAAGCATCTTAACCCCTAACCTGCACTCCTGGGATACTCAGGTAAACACTGAGATCTTTATCTAGCCCCATCACCCTACTTTTGAGAGGTCACAGAGTGAACATGAAACATCTGATTCAGTTGGGTTAGCTAACCAGTGAGTTCTGAGTATTCTCTTGTCTCTATTAGGATTATAGGCAAGCACCACTATGCTCGATGTTTACCTATGGGCTGGGAATATGAACTTGGTCCTCACACTTGTGTAGCAAACATGTTTCCAAATAGACCATCTCCCCAGCCCCAATGTGTGCTTTGTCTTTCTAGTTTTACTAGCACATAATGGATGCCCCCCTTTTTAAAAGTAGAATCATAAAATATTAAACATTATATTTATAATCTTGATTTCTGAAGCTGCCCAAGCACTGTGTGTAAACATACAGATGAGTGATTACCTAATTACAGTTCTCTATCAATATTGTACCTATTAAGTTATTTCACTAAAATAGATGTTGCTATGAAATAGGATTACATGGTTATATGATTACATGGTTCAATCCTCAATAATTATAAGGTCAATTTCTAATGCTAGAATCTTTTATAAAAAACTTGATTTTTATGAACAAAAGTAATTTGCCTTCTAAGAAAGCAAACTACTTGAAAGACTTTGACTTTACTTACATGGTACAGTGTGGCTTCTGGCACTGGTGTGCCCATGATGTCTTGTCTCAATGCATCCATTTGCAAACTAGGTAGCAATGAGTAGTGAGTTGGGCTATTGCTCTTATCACCCTTCTTTTTTGACTTCTTTCCTGTGTCTTTTTTGCTGTTTCTCTGAAACATGTATTCTTCCTGAGCAATTTTTTCATTGCTCATATATCGAAGTAGAGAATTTTCTATACAAAAAGAGAAATATACTGATATAAATATGCAAATATCTGAAATGGACCATTATTTCCATATTGTGTCAAAAGATTTCACTTTAGTACTTTAAATTGATTTAACATACAAAATATGCGGAGACAATACAGTAGGACTTAATTATTTGGAATCGTAAGACAGCAAGACATAGTTTTTGGATTACTTCCTTTGGTTGTCACACTGGAGATTTAACAACAAAATCACCTGAAGAACTTAAATTTGAAGCCTCTGTATTGATGGACCTTACAATTTATAGCAAGTTTCTCAAGAAAATTCTCCTAAACATTGATGACAAACAATAGCCTCCAACGTTTTAGGTAATATTCTTGAAGCCCACATCATGAACTTAGGTCATGGAATCTTACCTTAAATTAGTAGCTAGCACGTAGTAGTTAATATACAAATTTCTCCCAAGATGTCACCATTATAAGAAGTTCCAAACATCAATTTAGAGATGGCATATGATAAGCATTTTTATTTTTTCTTGATTTATTCATTAAAACTAATAAGATTAGATACTAAACTTTGGAAAATGGATTTAATACACATATGTAAAGGAATCTTGAACATCTCTACATTTTTGAAATGCTCAGTCCACAAAATAAGTCATAAGGAGATTAATGAGGCAGACATGCTTTCTTTCCCATGGTCACTGGACAGAAATGATAAGTAAACTGGTCAACCATACCATAAAGGAAGCTTGGTATAGGAAATGTTTTAGTTTCATTGTCCATCTACAATTTATGACTTACTCCTAAAAGTGGACCTAGCAGCATCAACATCTGGGCCACCATAGCTGCACTTGATTAAAGTCTACTAAGCTATGAAGGTTTCACTTGCTCGTCTTACTATTCCCCTCAGTCACAGGTTAAGTAAATATAAAAACTTTGGATAGATTCTTCAAAAGTAGCTCAGTTTCATGTAAGACAATCACCCTGAACAGCAATCAGAACAGAAAAAACACAAGGCACCCCCCCCCCCAATTTCTATATGGGTTTTGTAAAGATCCACTGGCTCAGTTTCCATTATACAATTGTTTTAAACCTATGTGCTTCAATGGTCATTGTGAAATTTCATCAAATGAGGTTTCATGAAAGAAGTGATTTGCCTTGCTGATTAATTGGGACTGATAACAAAACTATTTTTATTTATTGAACTGAAATGAATACTTTTATGCAGTTTCACACTTCTGACCTTGTTTTTAATTTATAAACATATATAAGCTTTCTCTGTGTAATTATCTGCCCAAAATCTCTTAGAAGGCATTCATATAAAATACCTATTACTAATGGGTCAAGAGGTCAAATGACGGTCTGACTTCATTTAGTTATACTGTCAGTTAATGATGGAATACGTTTCTGTTGAAGCCATAATAATCTATTTAAAGAACATTTAAGCTTGCTTATTGTTTAAATTACCCATCCTACACTGAAATTCTAGAACACTTACCTCTTCTACTATCTCTCTTCATCTTATTTGGATCTTCATAGTCCCCCACCCAATTATATTCGACTGGCATAGATATAGGTCGTAGCTTGCCTAAACACAGAGAACAAAGTTCATATCACATTGTTTTTTCCTCCCCAGGTAGGCTTATACTTATACTGATTTTCAGCTACAGTATACAAAACACACTCGCATATGCAACGTTATGGTTGGCATGTGTGGATGAAGAAAATGTGTGTTTTGAGCCAGAAGGTGAAACTGCCTCTGAGAACTGTCCAGATATTACTAGTTTATGGTATTTTTAAAAAATAAAATAAGGAATAGACCATGTTTGCTTTTTTTAGAGTCCTGAATATTAAAGGTATATATATTTAATAAAGAAGATCATTGCTTTCCCATTTTAATTTTTAGTCACTGATTTCAGTCTTATTCCCTACTGCCCATGAATCTATCTCTTGCTAATCACTTCTAAGGTGGCAGGCCCTTGAATTTAACCTTGCTATCAAGATATTAACCCACAGTTTCATGGTATACTATCACAAACTAACTTATTTTTTCCTAAATTATACCACCATGCAAATGGATACTACAATCCTTAGCAATATGGGGGTTCTGTTTCATGGCTTGTGCTTAAATCTAGTGTACATATTTTTTGATACAATAAGCATGTCTAGTCTATAGAATCAACTATTCTTTTCTTTGTCCAATTTCCTTCTGGGTATTTATTCTTACTAAACATCACTTTGATTTAGCAAACAGCAGCCATAGCAAAGAATTCAAGTATAACATTTTGGATAGAGCAGTAATCAATTATTTTGTTCCACTTAAATTTCCTGAGGCACCAAATAGCCGATGAAAATAAAATTATCCAAAAGTTTAAAAAATATAAATCTTACAAGAGGTAGTTTACTAAGTCCTGAATCAATGAAAACCAGAAATCTACACAGTCCTAGATCATAAGAACGGTATGATAACCATCACAATAGAAGTACTTATAACCACTAATGTAGACCAGGTAATTTCCAAGAGTTTGGTTAGTGTTGTATCATTAAGTCTTTATGCTTATGAGGATTTATGCTCTTACTACTAGAAAACTGAGATCCATTAAGTAATGTGCCTAAGGAAACACAGATGGTGAATACCTAATATCAGAATTCAAATCAGGGCATTTGAATACCAGTTGTGACATAATTTTGGTGACATTAACCACTTTCAAAGTACTACTTTTTGTATTTCCAATAAACTTCCTATAGAACTGCAAATTCAGCAATTCTTTCTCTTTTAATCTATTAATCTTACCATTCTTCAATATTTCTTAGCCAACGACTCTTCTTTGCCAATGTAAATGTAACAAGGATTTACTACTATCATTGCATGAATTTCATTTTTGTCACTTAATTAGCATGTATTAAGCATAAAAACTGAGTCTTCATTATATTTTTATACATGCAGATAATATATTTTGATCACATTTACTGCTGTTATTCTTATATTCCTGCCCATATTCCTTTTGGAGTCCTAGATGTCACTCTTTTATTTACATGTCTTTTTTAATGTAACAGTGAAAAAAATAAGAATTTATATGTGAGATTTTAATTCTACTCTCAAGAAGAACATACAAACTTTATAACTTCTAATTATCTGCACAGATATAATTTATTTAGTATATATTTACTAGGCTGTTTTAAAATCTGAGGATAAAATAGACATGATAAAACCATTAATGAAGCAATGACACAGTATTATTTAATGACATTTTTTCAAGTTATTATACAACTGCCTTTATAAATGGCCATTTATGATTTTAACATTCTTATGCAATTGATCTCTTCTCTTTTGCACAAAAAGACGGAGATGATTCGATTCAACATATTGTGTCCAGCAAGGGTAAGCATGTGAGGAAAAGTCTTTAAACATTTCTATTCCATTGCTTTATGAATCACTCCCCCAAACGTTTAGTTTTATAAGTGTTATACATTCAAAATGCCTACAACTAATTCTTTTAGTGTTTAGTTTTAAATATAAATTTCATGTTAGCATGCACACCAAAGCTAAAGCAGCTAACAGTGACTTTACATACCACCAACAAAATTAAAACTCTAATAAATGGGATTTTTCATTTACTATCAAATAGTTATTTGATAATTATTAAAAAACTTGTTTGGTGGTTTTATAAGCATTGGTTGTCTGGAGCCAAGTATCTACACAAGACAAGCAGAAACATATTTCACATATAGCATAGAAAATACATAACTGAATTCATTGTATTTGGAAATATCTAAGATTCTAACAGAGTTAAGCCATTGATGATTGTATCAGGAGCCATAGGAACAAAATTTATATATGAAGTTAAATACTAATTTATCTGGAAAGCATTATTTAACTGAATTATACTGTACAATGTTAACACAGTAACTTAGAAAAATGCTCAGAAAAACATTAAAATTACGTTTTGGAGAAAATCAGATCTGCTGGTTGGTTTTTATAAACTTGACACCAACCTAGACATATCTGTGAAGGAAGAGCCTTTCGTTTGCTTTTTATTTTTCGACATAAGATTTCTCTGTGTAGCCCTGGCTATCTTGGGACTCACTTTAAAGACCTGGCTGGCCTAGAACTCACATAAATAAGACCCACCTGCCTCTGTCTCCTGAGTGCTGGGACCAAAGGCATGTCATGTGTGACTACCACACCAAGTGAAAGAAGAGAGAAATCTTTTTTATTTACTTTTAAAAAATTACTGAAACTCTGTTTATTAGCTTTACTACATTTTTACTAGAGTTTTACTCTAGCTGACAACCTAAGAATTCAATAGGTGTAGTGCCTCAGATTTCTTGTCAGCCAGTCTGAGTGTTTATTCTTAGAGAAATAAAAATGAGTAATATTAAAGATGACAGTGACAACCATTCACAATAACTGGGATCAAGTGTGGATCCCTCACACAAAACTGACAGGTAAGAAGGGTCAGGATGATGTACAAATCAAGACAGGAAAGAAATAGAACTCAGTACAAGGTAGGTTATTTGGTTCAAAATATGGATAACTGGCCCAACTTGAGACCCACTCCATGGGAAAGAGCCAACACCTGACACTATTAATGATAGTCTCCTATGGTTACACACAGGAGCCAAGCTCAGACATGAGCCAAGCTAACTGCCCTCTGGGAAGCTCCACCCAGCAGCAGATCAAAACAGATGCTGAAATCAACAGGCAAATATTAGAAAGACATCTTGGAATCTTGTGGAAAAGTTTCAGGAAGGCTAGAGGGAATTGAAAAGGACAAGGACTCCATGGGAAGACGAATAGAGTCAACTAACCTAGGCTCATGGGGACTTACTGAGACTGAACCACTACCCTAAGTGCATGCATGGACTGGACCTATACCCCCTACAGTTATGGTGCTGATGGACACCTTGGTTTTCATTTGGGTCCCTTAGAAAATGGAGAAGAGGCTATCACTGACTTGGACACAATTGTCTGCTACTGGATCCCTTTCCCTTAGCTGGGCAGTCTTGTCTGGCTTTAGTGGAAGAGGATGTACTTAGTCCTGAAGGGACATGAACTGGCAGGGTGGGATAACATGTTGCGGGTCTGCCTTCTCTGAGAAGAAGGGGAGCAGGAGTGGGGAAAAGGGTGGGACTAGGAGAGGAAGGAAGGGAGGGGGTTATGATCAGTATGAAAAGTGGATGAATAAATTAATAAGTTAATTTAATTAAAAACTTCAAACTTCAACTTCCCTTTTCAATTGCTCTTTCCCATCCTGAAGAGAGAAGTTTTAATTAATACAATGTTTCCAAAAGATTGGCCTTTAGGCAACCCTGTGGGCATTTTTTTTAATGATTGATATGAAAAAGTTGAGCCCAATGTAGATGGTGCCATCCATGAGCAGGTGGTTCTGGAATGCTTAAGAAAGCATGATAAAGAAGCCAATGAGCAGCTTTCTTCAGTGACCTATTCTTCTATCCCTTCTTTCAGGTTTCTGCCTTGATTCCCTGCCCTGATTTTCCTTAAGGATTCACTGTAATGGGGGTATGTAAATTAAAATTATCCCTTTCCTACTACCCAAGCTCCTTTTGGTGAGTGTTTAATCATAGCAACAGAAATCAGGGTTGTGCTATTATTACAAAACATAAATCCAGCAGTGAAAATTAAAAAATAATTAAATTAGGTAGATCATTGTCTTAGATAAAATAATTTTGCTCATTAACGTTACTTTTCTTTTGAGGCAGGGTTTGTCTCTGGGCTTTCCCAGAACTCTCTCTGTAAATCAGGCTAGCCTCAAACTCTGCTATCTACCAGCCTCTGCCTCCTGACTGTTGGGATTAAAGGCATGTGCCACCACCGCCTAGCCTAAATGTTATTTTAAAGTGCTGTACTGTAATAACATACAGAAACACTTCATTTCATGAGCTAATAATTCTCAAATGGAAAAAAAACTTTATAGGTTGCTATTGTGGAGCTGGTGAAACTAAAAAAAAAAGAGTATCATAAGCATTCTAGTATACTTAAATATATACTGTAATTTATACATGTATTTTAAACTCACATGACTTATCTTTCTTAGCTGGTCTTTACGCAATTGTTTGGCTGAATTCTGGTAGGTTGTTGTTGTTTAGCCATTACAGAAAGAATCAAACTTGTATGGAGGTATGGAATAAAACAATGTCACAAAAGAAAAAAAAAGAAATCAACAAAAATATTGGTTCAAAAATTAAGCACATTCAATTCATCACTACATGTTTATAAATATATGAAAAATACTATGAAGAATGTACTATGTTTTCTTATGCACAAATTTTTGAGTCTGCAGCTAGTATTGTTTTTTGTTTTGATTTTGATTTTTTTCTTTTGAGAAAGAGAGCAAGAGTGAGAGTGAGCATAAAGTTAGGTGGGTATGGAGGGAAAGATCTGGGAGAAGTTGGGACAGAGTTATGAAAAAAAGACAAAGCAAGGAAAAAATTATCATATATATGTATGGTCCGAACTGTTCAAAATATTTGCTTGCTTATTTGAGAACATTGGGTGGCCATTGTATCTAAGACCAAGAGAAAGGGGATTTGGGGGAGGAGATGGCATGAGGGTGGTGGGACTGGAAGGAAAGGAAAGAGGGGGTTGGGATCAGACTGTAAATTGATTAAACAAATAAATGAAAAAATGCATCAACAGTGATAATAAATCTCTGAAAAAAGTGACAGACCACATAAAGAGGTCTTCTATTTTTTATGGTCAGTATTGGGGATAGACAGCTAATATGGACAAAGCAAAGGGTAGAGGTTTTTGCCTGTTTTATTTAGACTTGGTCTTTGGTTTTGGTTGCATTGTTTGTTTTAGTTTTTAGTGTTTTGTTTTGTTTTTGAGACAGAGTCTTACTACACAGCTCTGGATGGTCTGGAACTCTGTGGACCAGGCTAGCCTGGAACTCAAAGAGATCTTCCTGCCTTCCTACTATTATTGCAAGAGAAAAACTTAAGCCCAAACTGCAGTTAAGAAAAAAAAAAAAGGTCTAGGGCTGGAGAAATGGCTCAGTGGTTAAGGGCACCACCTGCTCTTCCAGAGGTCCTCAGTTCAATTCCCAGCAATCACATGGTGGCTCAACCATCTAGAATGTGATCTGGTGCCTTCTTCTGCAGATAAAGCACTCATATGCAATAAATACAATAAGTAAATCTTTAAAAATAAAAGAAAGAAAAAAAAGACTATAGCTCCTCTAAATTTTTTCATTATCTACTTTCTCTTAGAGTAAAATATTTCTTCTGAAAACATAAGTCATCTGTTACTTTTGCAGTTCATACTGAAATCTTTTTTCCAAAGTGAAATCTTATCGAAGAGCCCTGTAATACTTCCGTGATAATGCTTTTTATTATAAACACTATTTTGTTATTTGGGCGTTTATATTTGTTGAACATTCGGAATTTTCTGACTGGAATCATAGTAGCTGGGTTGTATTTTTTACTGTATTCTAATAAATGTGAATAATTACTTTTGAGGTTTGATTGAATACAATTTCAAAATTAATGGCAAGAAGCTTGCCAATGGACAGGACATTCTCCACAGACCACGTCCCCTGGATGGGGAGGCCTGGTGGCACTCAGAGGAAGGACAGCAGGCTACCAAGAAGAGACTTGATACCCTGTGAGCATATACAGAGGGAGGAAGTCCCCCTCAGTCACAGTCCTAAGGAAGAGGAGTAAGGGGAAAATGGGAGGGAAGGAGGAATGGGAGGATATAAGGGATGGGATAATAATTGAGATGTAATATGAATAAGTTAATAAAATATAAAAAATTATGAATTATATTTAACTCAAAACCTCACAAATGGGACATAATTTTCTAATATTAAGATTATAGATAACTATAGAGTATTTATAATGATGTATCTAAATTATGTACTATATTTTGAGGTAAAATTACTATTTAAAGAGATAAACTGCTTCTTTAACACCAGTGCACATAATTGCTTATAAATGTCTTTATTGGGTGTTATTAGAAATACTAGATAATTCCATTTGACAGAATTATTTTTTTAGTCTGTTGTGCTCCCTTAGCATCTTTTCTGATACCGTTGGTGTGTGTGTGTGTGTGTGTGTGTGTGTGTGTGTGTGTGTGTGTGTGTATGTATGTATGTATAATATTTATTATACTATACTGTTATTGTCCACTTATATGTTTCTCTACTTCCTGGCAAGAACCAGATTTTACATATATTTGTTATAACTATCCTTGGCAGGGTCAGAGATGGCATTTACAATTTTTTGTTGAGGCCTAGATGGAAAGGATGCCATATTTTAAGGAAATCACAAATTATCAGATTGTTTGTTTGATCTGACTCTCTCTGACCATAAAGGCATTCAAGAGGATACCTTAAAACAACCCTTATTACCTTATAAACTACCATGCCGTAGTCTTGTTTGCTTGCTCCATATCATGAAAGTTATTATCAGAAAGTTGCTTTAGATTATCCACCTACAACTCCCCATAGCCTCTCTTGAATGCTTCCTTTGCCTTACTACTTCATGAAAACATTTACTACCAAGGTCTCTCGGACTTCCACATTGCTAAATTGAACACAAGTTGGAGCCATAGATCTTTCTGATGTGTCTTCTGCATTGGGGACAGATTTTATTCTTTCCTTGAAATGCCTTCCACACTTCACTCAAACCTCTGTCCCTCTCTGGCATGACTCTCTTCCCTCCCTAATTTCACAGGTATCATTCAGAGGTAAGCAGAAAACACCAATTTCGTCTGTGACATATTCCTTGTTCATTTCTTCTATAGGTCCTTCATGACATACCAATATGTTCAAGTATGTCTTGATTTAGGTGCATGACTTGTCTTCCTTTTAGGGAAATAAAATATAAATTGCATGATGGAAAAGACACTTCTCTGCTGTGGTGTATTTTCTTTACTTGCGGTATCCTCATACTCTGAATAGTGCTCTAGCTCTAAATGCAGCAACTAGCATGTTACAAGGTTTTTCTTTATGTACTGCACCAAGGCTCCAAATCACACCTTAGTTTTGTACTTTCATAGTTTTATTCCACTTCCTGTCTTTCCTATCCAACCAAGTTAGTGTATCATACTGGGCCACCCACTTCATTTGAAACAATTTTAAAAGATTTTTATTTATGTATCCTTCTGAGAGTCTGACATGTGCATGTATGTGATCACAGAAGTGGGAATAGGGTGTTGGATATCTTGGAACAGGCGTTAGTGAGCATTCCACACTGGTGCTGGGAACAGAACTCAGCTCCTCTAGAAGAGCAAAAAGTGCTCTTACTGGCTGCATTAAGGGGGAAAAAAAAGTCAGGTTGCGCCTTACAAAACTGCTTGGTAGCCAAGTTAGAACTATAAGTCCTATTTCCAGATTTATCTTCTAAGAAAGTTTCCATGGGTAGCATGTTTGTTGAAACATTAGTGAGCTGCTTCCTCTTCCAGTTCTATTATTCGCCCCCTCCTCCTTCCATGCTGAACTCATTAGGTTCAGCATAATAAATAGCACCTGGGAAGCACTATTCCTTTCATAGTTGGCAAAGGTTAGAAAAAAACTGCAGAGAAATTCTTCAAAAGTCTGAAAACTACTTCCTGCTCACATAAAGTTTTCTCTAAAGGCTCAATGTTACATATATACGCATCTGTTCTAAATAATTTAGCCAATATTTTGATGAAAATGAGTATAGTAAGGAATGCTATGTAAACTCACCAAACTACCCACATACCAGACAGAAAATTACTTTCAGATGGTTGACTACATCTCTAGAAATACATCCTGGGGTTATTTAAGGTCGAGAAGCACACATTTGAAGAGGAAGTGAAACAGAATTAAATGTAAGGTTAGTAATTTTTTGAAGGTGAATGAAAGTTATATATGGATCTATAAAATAAGAGTGAGCACTTTAATCTTTTGTGTTAACTGAATTCATTACTAACTTTTTTTATCTTTTTAGTTTCCCTAATGAGAAACAAAAATAATTGAAATATTTTTCTTAAAAATAAGTTATATCTTGTTTGTATTTTCTTATTGCTTTATAAAATGATTTATACCTTAAATGAAGAGTGATATAAGTGTAGGAGTCAGTGTTAAAAATCAAGTGGTCATTTTAATGCTTGATCACAAGGCTAATTTTTCGAGTCAAACTACTACCAAGAGAAGGGTGTGGGCATATAATTAATGAGTTTGTCATACAATGATATTAATTTAAGTGAAGTCAGTATTTTTTATCTTAAACTTTGCTGCTGTACAGTGATCACACAAGAGTTGTGGGAAGAATGAGGGAGATTAGGATAGTTTAAATATTAAGTGGCAGAAGAATTTTGGGCCCTCCTCTGAATACTATGGAAGGCATAAAACAAGATTTGGACCTCTTGCTATACTCAGCTTAATACAGCCTTGGACAAGAAAGATGACTTGGGCATGTAGCATTATTTGCTTAAATGCCTTAACTGCAAATTAAAGCAATTAAAAAAAATCTTAGTGAAACAATATATTGAAAACCCAACCAATATCCAGAAGGCAGTTACATTTCCTCATGGAAAGTGAAAAGATTACTAATTTTAAGACTCACATTTAGAAACAAATGGCATCCTATAACAATTTTACAACTTATTTGTTATATCCATCTCTTTGGAATCATATTCTTGAAATTAGTGAGAATGTTAGGTGAAAAACTTAAAATTTTTCTGTTAATTTCTTAGGGTTTTGCAGATACTTAGTCCTCTTGTCCCAATGCTTTTCTTAAAGCCACTAAAATGCTTCAGTGACAGATCATTGAAGACACAAATGAAAAAAATCATATTTATGTTTCTTCTAAAACAATTTTCTAACATATTATTTCTGTAGTTTTTGTTTTAAGTGTCTTTACAGTGAATCAACAACTCTTACAACTGTTGTGAAGGTTATATGAAGAACTAATGAAGAATTAAAGCATAATTGTAAAGGAAGGTCTATGCTTGAAGTCCTTTGTCTTAGAACAATGGAGATTACACTGACATTACAGGGTGTGTTACTCAGAAAACAATGTCAGGTTGTCACATTTACACTTTTAATTGGCTGGGCACTGTTTCATTTATATGCACTAGAGTATGTGACACTCATTGACATAATCAGAATATGACTTCTAGCCAACTGTTTTTGAAAAACATGACTACAATACTTGATATTTTCTTTCCTGGGATCTATTTTCTTCTATGATTTCTAAAAAAATTTTGCAGTGATATCAGTAATTCTGCAAATGTAGAATATAGAATATAGAACACCATGCATTGATCTTTCTATTTAGTTTTTATTACTTTGCTTTGGATTTTTGTCACAAACACAATTTATCCTACAAATAGGCTCCATCCAGTTTTTCTGCAAGATAAAAATGAATGAAGACATCTAACAAGTGAGCTGGGACAGACTGAAACTCTTCTAGCTGTCTGGATCTTAAAATGCAAAAAAAAAAAAAAAAAAAAAAGTCACCATCGTGAGGCAATGAGGGAGGGGGCCACAATCGAGATATAAACAATTCAAACCACAGAACAAACAGGTAGCTTATATTGCTAGTCCCACTACACGAAATAGCTCTGAGACTGGCTGAGATACAAATGTCTATGTACAGACAAAGCTTCAGATTGGTCACAGATTCCCTGTGACTTATTATTAGATGCTATTTTTCATATGACATGAACAAAGATTTGCAGATGTCTTGCTTCTGCTCATACAAAGAGCAGAGAACCTGCCTTAATTGTTCTGTGCATCCCACACACCTCATACAATTATAATGTTAGAACTGTATAATGCTTGTGAGAAACTATGCTTTCAGAACAAAAGAACTGGACACTGATGCTGTACCAGACCTGATAGGATTCATTCCTCTCAGCATGCTGGACACTGACATCCTGCATCCTTAATGTTCCAGTCTCAGGCGGCTCAGTTGCTCTTACCCACCAGAACAGGACAGCTTCCTGGACAGCATTCTAGAAAGCATCTGATCCCAATTGGTCAAGCATTTCAGACTGTCATACATAGGACTCCTATTAAGCCTGGAATTTCTCAACATTTAGACAATGGACCACAAGTACTATCCCTGGATTGCTTAACCAATTTCCTCAATTTTATTTGGGCACCTTCAAAGGTATTATTTGTCCTAAATCAGCCTGAAGATACCTTAAGAAAACAATGTCCCATTTCTTCTAAGGGAGGTTGGGTAGGTTTCTGTTTGCTCTCTTGGTCTACAGATGCTTATTTTCATCTGGAATTGGTTATAAGTTATTATTAGTCTTATACAGAGAGAAAACTAGGTTAAGACTCAGGGACGTCTCTCTGTCTCTCTTTTCTTTTATCTTTCTTTTGTAGGTAAGGAGATAGGAGCTGAAAATAAAGAAAGGGGGATATAGACAAATAGAGGGCTGGTAGAACAAAAGGTAGACTGTTGAATTTATTCCTTAACTCAAGGCCTTAATTGTTACTCACAAATAAGGTTATTTTTAATTCACTGGTATAGAATTTTGTATATTGATGCAAAATAAGTGTAATTCTGATACATTTGTATAGAATTCAAATCTAAGATTATTCTTCACACAGTATATATACATATTTACATATATATTTCTACTCTAATATGAGGTATTATACCCATAAAACTCAATTATAATACAAAGTTTATTTTCAATACCTTGAAAGCTGTGCTGCAGGCTATTTAGGATAATTAGAGCTGTTAGTTGAACAAATCATGGTCATGTCAAAAATATCATAATAATATATATGGAGATGGTTTTAAATGTGGCAAACCAGTCACTGGGCAAAATATCCTCATTTCTACCACAGACAGAATTCTGTCTAAAAATGGGCAAGCTTAGATGCAGGCAGAGTCAACAGCTAAACTCTACCAAGACAGGGTAAGCAAGTCCTCAATAGTTCCTGCCTCACAAATATGTCTGTCATATATATTGGGCCAGCAGGATGAAGAAGATGCTCCAACATTATAGAGCGTGTTGGGTGACTGTTCAGGCAGTAAACTGTCTCAGTCATTTTTCATTTTGGAAGCTGCTAACCTGAACTTCTAGTTCACTCAGGTAATTAAATTTTATTCCTTCTCAAGTGTCCGATGGAGTTGAAGACCAGATAATTTAGTCTTACAATTAAGGTTAGTAGGTTAGGGGTTAAGATGTTTTTAGATCTAGATAGATTGTTTTAAGTTAATAGAGATGAGATATGATAGATACTGATTTTCATTCAGAATTTTAGACCCGACAAGATAGGAAAGATGCTTACTTCAAGTTTGCCAAATACAAATAGACAAATCATTATGAATGTAACATTTATATAATTCCTGATTATCTCATGGTTCTTCCTGCTGTATGTAGTTTATTTTATTTATATGTAATAATATAAATGTATATGCTAAAGAAGAAACATAATAAAAAATGAAAAAATATGTCACCGATGCCAAAGATTTGGGGTGTTTGAACCAAATTATAAGTCTTTCAGTATTTCCCAAGTGTGTTCTCTTAGGCTTCTCCCGCCATGGAAAGTTAATACATATTTTGTGACCCAACGAAAAAAAGACGTGATGTACAAATACATTAATAAAACACTGGATATAGTCCAAATGCAATAAACATCCAAAGCTGTTTACATTTATTAATATACAAGAAGAGTATAAAATATGCAGATATTCCAGTGTTACATCACACACATCTTTTCTTTAACAGATTTTCAAAACCAGAGATCTGAAGACAATACTCAAGACAATGTTAGATTACTTAGTCCACATTGTGATTTGAAAGCTAAGACAGCTCTATCTATATGTTAGCAAGTGCTGCTTGCTACATTTTCACTTAGAAAAAATGCATACTAATTTCAACCAGAGGATATCATGCTTAGTTTATTTAATTGGGGGGGTGTTGAATAGATAATTACAGACCATCACAATCTCATACAATTTTTGGTCAGAGACTATGCTAATCAGAAATGAATGGTATTTCCAAAGGAATAATTCCCAAGGTTCTTTTAGCTAAAAAACAAGACAGCATCATGAGGTCTCAATAACAGCATTATGGACATTTTTTAAAGTTCAGATATTGTCCAGTGAGATACAAGATGTAGAGTAGTATTCTTATCTTCTACTCAAACTATTGGATGCCACTAAGACCTTGAATCCTTTATTCTGCCGTTATTAAAACCTCCCCATGCCCTAGCCAATAAATGACCGAATGTCCTCTAATTGGTAGGACTGCTGCCAGATGAAAATTGCTGTTACTTTATATTCTTGGCTTTTCCACTCTTCTTTACTAGAAAGCACCATTTCATCTGTATCACACCATTCCACTGATAAAAGTCATGTGAAGGTTGTGCTATTCTTCTGATAAGTGAACTAAATAACCAATCTGAAACAACTATGTTTATGGTTTCTTTATATACTATTACTCTTGAACCTTGTTAAATGTTTCTTTTTAAGCCAGGCAGTGGCAGTGCACACCTGTAATTCCAGCACTCATGGAGGCAGACGCAGGTGACCTCTGGGAGTTCAAGGCCAGCCTGGTCCTACTAAATGACTCCAGGACAGGCAAGGCCATACAGAGAAACCTTGTTTTAAAAATAGTTTCCTTTTATTTACTGTTTCATCTATTAGCTGTGCCCTTGAATTCATTCAGCATAAACCTTTCTTCTAAGGGTTCATTTATTTAGGTGCTTCTGACACTTTTCTTTTCTACATTATTATATCCTTTTATCTTATAGCAACTCAATCTAAAACTTTAAGAAGGTGTGAGTGCTGTGTCATTTTTGCATTTCTGAATTGACCAAGAATATAACCTGGATAAATATAGTTTGCACTATTATTGTTTGCATGTTCTTCCTTTTCCTTTTACAATACTACACCAAATTAACTGTTGTGTTTATTTTTCTTTTAAATGCTATAATTGATATGGTTGGTTATAGAGATCAAACATGAAGGTCTAATTTTACTCTTTTAATCCTTTACTAGGTCCTGTGACAGAAATGGCACTAAGTGCTAATATGATTTATAAGCAGTTGGAATTCTTTGGCACATTTTATTTATGAGCATAAACCACTTACTATGCCATTTTGGTACCATTTCTTGAGAATATCTTATGGAGTAAACACTGTGCTAAGTGATTGACACATGTTATATTTAGTCCTTATGGATACAGTAGTACAAGTATCGTGATTCTATTTTTCCAAATAAACCCCAAGGTATAATTGTAGTCACAATTAGGCTCAAGTTCAAGTAGCTACTAAAAGTCAAGCTGTGACATTAGGTTCAAGTTCATTTGACCTCAAAACTAATGCTTTTCTATTTTCACCAATAAAGTTGTACAAGTTGAGAAAGAAAGCTTTCCCCAGATAATTACTCTACTTTTCATATTAGCAATAGACTTCTTATTTTATGTCAAAATATTGCTGAGCTGCTTTTTGACCAGTTATACAGTGCCTTATCTCCATTACCCTGATGCTAAAAACAATTTTGTGAAGCTAATCAACATACAGTATTTATAAATTGTTTTCAAAGGTACAAAGAATAATTATTCATGTGAACATAGTTTATGTCTCATAATTAAATTCTATGATTACTTCTTCAGGAACAGTACTTCTGACTGGAATACAGACATATCCCGTGGATAGTACTGTATTTTCTTTTCTCTCTAGGACAGATAATGAATAAAACCTGGGTTTTCCTGCTAAGGAAGTTATTTATAATAAAAAGTGACAAGAAAGAAAGCAGGCATATTTTCAGTTATACAAGATGTATAAATGTATTATGATGTATTATGTGTATTTAAACCTTTGAGAAATGTTTAAAATTGTTATTAATTATAATTTCCTTGCTCAAATATAATAAAAATTTAAGAAAAAAGAAAGGCAATGCATAAAGTATGATAAAATACTTGGAAACATACAAATACCATGCTTGTTTCACAGTGGCAGAACTTGGCCTTTCATTATGTCACAATAGGCCATTAAAGCCAGTTGCTTTTTAAGTGAATAAAAGGGAGAAAGTATTTGATTTCCTTTTATCAGTCAGGTTGAAAATGTCTAGATATAAAATTCTGGATACTAAATTTACTTAATGTATAATATGTACAAATAACACTAATGAGAAGAATGTTTAAAATACTATGCATTTATTTGTATGCTTTGTTGAGATACTAGAGTTTTCAACCAAGCAAAAAAGATATGGGTTCCCAATTCCCAATTTACATAGTTCTTGAAATACTTTAAATTGTTTTCCCTCACTCCCAGCAGCAGAAGCAGAGGCTGCATCTGACTCTGTTGCCTGCCTTTGGATCCCTGTCTCCTAACTGGGCTGCCTCGTCTATCCTAAACAGCAAAAGATGCTCCTATTCCTACTGCAACTTGTTATGCCAAGGTGTGTTGATATCCATGGAAGGCCTCCCCATCTCTAAAGAGAAATGAAGAACTGGAAGATGGGAGAAAGGTGAGGTGAGATGGAAGCACTGGTAGAAGAGGAGAGAGGGGACGCTCTAATTGAGATATTAAGTAGATAGATAGATTAAAAAATTAATAAGAAAAATACTTTAAATAAATTGTTTTCCCTCTTTTCCTACAAAATTTGACTACTCATGGCCACAAAGAGACTCAGGTAAATGTGCCTACTTTCAAACTAAATTTCTATGCGTAAAAATGGACTGTAATGGAAGGGACAAGAAATACACTAATAGATGAAGCTGGTGGAAAATATCACTTCTGAAAAGTTGCCAAGCAAATGATTTTTATTAAATTGAACCTTTGAATTTGAAGTTTGAGAAGATCAGACCAAATTGTTAAGTGATTTAATTATATTTTCTTTTCATTTTGTAATGACAATGATGAAAATCAATATCTAATATACTGGGTACTGAAGCAATTCACAGTGCATTGTCCTCAAAGTCTCACAAAAGCCTATGAGGCAGAAATCATGTTCATTTAATAAATGAGAAAATTAAAGAATAAAGTAGGATCCTCAGGGTCATTCTAGAGTGGCTAGATGATAGACAGGATCCATGGACATGGCTGAGACTACAGACCCATCTAGTTTGCTTTTGTAAATAGTGTATATTCCTGCAAATAATCTGAAATGATTTTTGTTTTTATTTTTAGGAAAATGAAACATATTTTATCCTGGTTTAAAATGATAAACCACACACTTGTCCCTTCCCCATAATATAGCAAGCTTTAAAGAAAAATCTGTCAGGGTCATGTCTATGTACATGCATGTGTATGGTTGTCTGAGTAGTTACAAAACAACACAGAAACTAAGACATAAATTAGCTCAATTTTTGTTTGCTCAAAATAAAATTCTCAAATTTCAAAGAACTAATGCAATGTTTTGAAACTATTTTCCTATAGTTTTTGGCAATTGGTTTTTATTCATTTTTAGCTAGCCATTATCACTTGTAGGCTCTAACATCATGGATACTTAATTTCAGCTCTAGTACTTAGTAGCTGGGCAAATTATTTAGTCCCTCTGTATTTCATATTTTTCATGTGTAAACAGACATTTTGTTTGTATAAACTATGTACTATTGTGGGAGGCTTAACTGGGATAATGCCCTTTAAATACTTAACATAAATAAAAGCTCTATAAGCATTATTTTTTAAATGAGCTGCCCCTGACCATCCGTACCTACATGCATAATTAATTATTTGAATCTCTATATTTTAACTCATTCATTTAAAACTAGTGAGCAGATAATGTAAGATGAGGAGCTTGGCTAAGTAGTTACGCTTTATAACACACAACTAGACTATTTTCAAATATCTGTTTCTAATCTGTGCTTGATTATCACCATCTGTTGTGATTAATATTGTAAACTTAACAAGATCTACCATCATCTAAGAGACAAACCCCTGGGCCTGTGTGTAAGAATTATCTAGATTAGGTTAATTGATGTTGTAAGAACCACCCTAAATGTGGTGGCACGATTTCCTGAGAAGGATACCGGACTGAAGAAAAAGGAGAAAGTGAGCTCAGCACCAGAATTTATCTCTACTTCCTGACTATGAAAGCATGTGACCAGTTGTCTCCATCCTACCATCATGAATTTCCCTTCATGATAGACTGTACTCTCAAACTGCAAGCCAAAAGACAGTCTTTCTTCCTCAAGTTGTTTTGTCAGAAACTTTGTTGCAGCAAGGAGAAATGTAGCCAATATTATATTTTACAATGAGCTTGCTATTTACTTTAAAATACAAACTGTACTTCAGCTTTTTTTTTTAATAGTATATTTCAGAAGGATGGAGAATTTCCCTCCATAGTGTTATACTTGGCCTGTTCATGTATCAGAACTGCTTGAGGGGTCAAATACGTTTTCCCTGGTTTCTTAGAAAAGTATGACATGCTCTCTACTGGAAGCTTTGAGGTTTTGGCTTAAAGACTTATATAGACACCCTCTGGATCTCAGGATTAGGTTTTGAGAAGTACCAGGTGTTTGAGTATGATGAGTGCTTAGAAATCTCGGACAACAATTCCATATTTAAATCACACATAAATGTTATGTTTGTTTGCTTGACTTCCCAGGCTCCAATTCCACAGCTTGCACATTACGCACATTCTTCTACTTACCTGAAATTATTATGAGTTCACTGTCTTACAGTGATTGTTACTTTTGGAGTATACCTACCTTACAGGGACAACTTAAGTTTTATTCACCCTTGTGTCCCCAGTGCCTGGGTGACTTTATGTATGTATTCAGCAAATATTAGCTGAGTGTGTTAACAAATGATTTAGTTTAGGGGAAAATTATGGAAACAAATTTCCTGTAACTGATAAGTATATTACATCACTTAAGATCTGGCTTTGAAAAAGGAAATATATTAAGCTGTTATTTACTTGGAACAATCTTCATGTTGTACCTGAAAAATCTCCATGGAACCATCTACAATTATCCACACTATAGACTAAATCATACTACTATGTGGTGCAATTACAGTTTTGAAGTTAAACAATTAAAAGGAGAATATTTTGACTTATTTCTCTTTTGTTTAAACATATACCATTTACTTTCTTCTTGGCTATTATAAAGAAACGCTAGGAGTCCATACTATAAACTATATAAATTTCCTAAAGTGTAAGGTGTTTTATTTTACAGGGGGAGATGTGTTTTGTGGAACATGACAGAACCAGGTCCTTTAAACCGTACACTGAACAGAGTAACAGGTTGTAGCTATTTGAGTAAGAACCCAGTATATATTTTACAATATTTGGTGACGATAATTTGCTCTTACATAAGGCATTTATCTAATTTATTTATGTTTATCTAATTTGATATGTGTAGAAAATTCTAGGATGTGAGAAAATAAGAGTAGATGTACCGTATAGCCTGCCTAACAACTTCTGGTCAATATGTATTTGTAAAATAAATAAAGTTTTATATTATCTCATGGATCAGCATAGGGAGGGATAACAGAGACAACACACCTCTATCCCTCAGAGTTAAAATATAATGGTACTGAAACAAAGGTTCAATTACCTCCAATAATTGTGATCATTCAAAAGAAGTGCAACCACAACCATATAGTTAAGACCTTATGTTAAAAATGAAGAATTATGATAAAGAAGCATATGCATAGAGATTAATACAAATGAATTTAAGTTCTCAGTTTTTAAAAATTTATTTATTATCATTCGTGTGTGTGTGTGTGTGTGTGTGTGTGTGTGTGTGTGTATGATGGTACATGTGCGGATGCCAGAATCTAGCTTCTGGGAGTTATTTTTTTTCTACTTCTTCAATTGGCTCTAGGTCTCAGACTCAGATTTTTCAGGCTTGCACAACAAGGGCTTTTAGCTGTGGAGCCACCTTGCCCATCTTGGTTTCTATTCTTCAAGTTAAATTTTGGCAAAACTTTATGCGTGTAATTTTACCAAATAGCTGTGAGAAAATTAAGCATGTGATGTGTAAGAAGAAATGACTGCTCTTCTGGGAACCGAAGATAAAGCCAGACTGAACGTATCATGGAAGAATCTTGTCTTTTCCCAAAGTATATGCTCACCATTCTAAAGGGTTATTTTGAAACTGGACATGGAAAAGCATAGACTTCCAATTAAATCCATTCATTTTACATTTTAGGTGCCACCACATGCAAATATTGGACATACACCATATCAATTTCAACTATTGGTGACTGTGTTACCCTCTTGGAAAATTAAGAGTCAGCAATTAAAAAAAATCCTAACATAGTAACTCTAGGTTCATCTATGCCTTAAATCAGCTTAGTCCTTTCTAGTTATCAATTCCCTCTACTCAAACATAAGATCAAATGTACAGCTTCTTAAAGGAATATAAGGTCTGATACTATATTTTCCACAGAAAAGCCTATCTGAAAGATTTTATTTCAAAGAAGTCATGTTAGTTATAAGTACTTAAAAACTCTTGACTTTTTTGTCCTCTATCACAGAAGACATATATGTGATTCTAAGACTTTCACATGCCACTCTGTGCTAGAATGTTCCCATTCTTTGGAAAATCTAAAATAATTTCTAGTATCATGTCTTAAATTATTGATAGTCTACTTAGAAGTATTTGTTGTTGCTGATGAATTCTAAATATTCAAGAATAATAAATTGACAATCTATGAAAGGTAATCAAGAAACTTATGGCAGATACATATTCTTATATAATATAAGGGAAGAACTCTTACCATAGGTTGGTGTGCTTTCTCGTCTTCCTTGACTACTTGATCTTCCTTTTTCATATTCATAGCAATACAAGACAGTATCTTCTTCAACTATGTTAAACCTCTTTCGATATTCCTGGTCCAGAAATGAATTTGGGGATTCAGATCCCTTATGAACTGGCTTGCCCACCATGTGTCCTCTGAGGTCTTCACAAGGAAGGTTTCCTTTTTCATCCCTAAAGAAAGGTAAAGTTAGAGGAGATAAGCATAGAATTAGGGCTGTACAAAATTAGAGGGGCCTTCAAATACTAACAATACCATTCCCTTATAATGTATCTTAAGATTGTTATACGTTTTCTTTGAGAATTATAGGATAAAATTATTCATATTTGTCCCAAGTAATAGCCCAATGGCTAAATAACTAGCCTCAATGTTATATAGAAAATTGACAGCTAAAAACCCACCATGGATCTTATAACTTCTGCTCTAGTCCAATTTTCACTGTGTCATGTCACAGGAAGAAAACTAATTTTAGCACACAAATATATTTTAGTCAAAGGATAGATACTAGGCATAATGCTAACCATTTAACCATATGGTTTTCTTTTGTCTATCTTATTGGTTTTGATAGAATTTATATTGTTGAAAAAAAGTTCTTTATGATTCTATCACTGCCATAAACAGAAACTATGGTCTTATGAATGATATTAGTACCATGTAAATCAGTATTAGAAGGAGCTCAGACAGCAGGCTATTAATATAAATGAATTTTAATGTTGATGATTGCTACAAATATTTCAAGTCTACATATCTCCTCAGAGAGTAAAAAGTTGTGTATATGGAACTCATTCAGAAAGGCTATATAACAATAACACATTAACAATGTTTATTATGGAGGGTTGAAAATATAATAAAATATGGAAGTTAGGAATGGGATCTGGGAGACAGCAAATTATTTTTTTCATCTGTAATAATTTAAGGAGAAAATTCTTGACAATATATGCGATTCCTAAATCCTATTATCGTTATTTAAAATTATTTCCTCTAAAAGTTTGGTTTTGTGATTTTGTTATAGTAATCCCACTTGAATTTTATTAACAATTTCATATGCACATTCAATGCATTCTGACCATAGCTGTCCCTCAGTCTCCCACTCCAACTTCTCTTAGCCCCCCTCATGTTCCTCTCCCACTTTAATACTTTTTTTTTCATTTTCCCCACTGATAACCCTGTGAAACTTTTAATGAGTATTGTTCAGCTTTTGTAAAAATGTCTTTAATTTGGGTTTAAATTTTTCCTCAGGAGCAGTTTGAGGTACAAGGCCATTGTTTTTGGAAAGTAATGGGTGAGTGAGCTTATAATGAAAGACTTCTTGTAGGATTAATTAAACACTTTGTTTATCTTGTGAAATGTTTCCCTCCTTATCTGTAAAAATGCTAAAAAATTTGTCTTCTAGAACATGACTATGAATGTAAATGCAACGCTTTTTCCTGTCATGAATCATTGTGCTTCACTGATAACAGTTGCTCTCAGTTACCCTAAGGAGAACCACAAATCAGTACTATTAAGTATGAGCACATTAATTTTATATAAAAATAAGACTAAAATCTTAAATTTGCAAAATAAACGGAGTCATGTTTTAATTATCTCCCATCAGAACGTATAAAATGGTGATGAATTTATAAAAATCTGTCAATTTAAGAATTATGAGCCGGGCATGGTGGTGCATGCCTTTAATCCCAGCACTCGGGAGGCAGAGGCAGACGGATTGCTGTGAGTTCGAGGCCAGCCTGGTCTACAAAAGTGAGTCCAGGACAGCTAGGACTGTTACACAGAGAAGCCCTGTCTCAAAAAACCAAAACCAAAACCAAAAAAAAAAAAAAGAAAACCAAAACAAAAACAAATAAATAAATAAAAAATAAAAAATAAAAAAACCAAAACCAAAACCAAAAAAACAAAACAAAACAAAACAACAACAACAAAAAAACAAATAAACAACAAAAAAAAGAATTACAAATCTCAGTCTAGCAAAAGCCCATTTTTTGTATCTATATGAAAATGTTTAAATGTTCAAATGTAGGGAACTATAATCCAAGTATTTGAAATATATAGAAAGCAATAAATAATATTCTTAAAGCTAACTCAGTCAGATAGTTGTCTTATTAATTTGCTTCCTTACCAGGTAAAATTACTATTTATATAATCATTTACCTTTTTTTTTTACTTCCTAAAATGAATGCATTGCTTACTACTAAATTATAAATACACAACTGCTTCTTAGGAAACATGAAGAACACAAGTATAAATCTCAGTGCAAATTTATTTTCAGTTAGCTGAAAGCTCTTCTTGAACTAATTGCCTGTTATTTTTGTTATTGTTAGTGCTCCATTGAAAAGAAATTGACATTGCAATTAGCTTGGAAACAGTCCTAGCGAATTCATGACACTTGAGTGAAGCTATGTTTATCTGTAAATTTTCAGATTTCTCTATGAGGCCTGTGACATGAATACTAATGCAGCTTGTACCAGAAGGTAATTCAGACCTACTAGTTTATCATGTTATATTTATATAGACATTTTCTATGGCAGAAAATTGTAGGAACTGACATTTTCTATACTGTAGTATTATGGAGAAGCAGCCTTCTATCAACAGGTCAGGCTTACTAAACATATCTACATGGAATATACTAAATAATGTAAAATTCAGAAATGTGCAAAGGAAAACAAAAATTTCCAGTGAAATAAAGTAATAATATACACACACACACATATATATACATTTAAATATATAAATGTGTATTCATGTATGTATTCACATTCATAGTATGAATTTTCTGAAGAACTTTATGTATTCACTATAATATTAACATTTTCTCTCTTCTTAAATGTAAATGTGCAAACATAATAAATCTATACTTATGTTCTATACTTAAGAAGTCCAGAGGATACTCTTTATACTTAATGAGACATAGTAGGATTATTAAGACAAATTATTATAGCTCAGAATTGCTTAAGAACCTATAACATTTATTTACATCACAGATAAAGAAAATTGGTTAAGTATAAAATGTAAGTTATATTATGAGACTGCATATACAGGCAAAATGGCAATAAAATTGAAACCAAGTATTTTTTAGAGAACAAAGCACTTTTCTATTTCCCTAAATGTTTTCAGATAATGTAATTGGGTGAAAAATTTAAATTTGACTAGTTTTGCCTTTTTTCTCTTCATAAAGGTAAGAAAGTTTTTCATAATGTACAATTGTAATTAAAAACAAAATGTATGAAATATAAGCAACTCTTTATGAAATTATAAAGCTTTGAAGATTTTCATCTCTTGAGTATGAAACATTATTTAACAAAGATTTAGATTTGGTCAATACTCTGTGAATTGGTACAGACTGTTATAGAATTCTAATTTTGTTTTTTGCTTTTGTTTTTCTAGTTATTGAATTAGAAATTTGTCTGGGAAGCTGATTTAAAAATCTTATAAAATTTAAAGATCTTAAATTTAAAAAAAATAAAAAACTTAATTAAAATATGTATATATGTATACATATATATGTACATTGATAACACTAAAATAAGATTTTAATGGGTGCTGTTTGATTATTCATTTTAAGAACAGTTTAACTAAAGCACTATTTCTCCAGTTTAAGTTCTTTTGATTAAATGTGGTAATCAGAGAAAAATTTCCTTGTTAAAATTACGACAAGGCTGCTGTTTATTTGCTAAATGAACTCAGTTTCTGATTTGTTCAATATATAGGGGATAGCTGCTGAATAAGGCTGTTTTTGCTCAGAGTTTTTGGTCACAAATCATTTTATAACATCACAAAGTTACATGGTTTAGTTATCTTAATGGCTCTGTTCTAGAGAAATAAATTGTATGTTACGTGAATGCTGTTCCAAAAAAAAAAAAAAGAAATCAAACCAAAACCAAAAACAAGAAAACAAAACAAAACAAAAAACCCCACCTCACAATATATGTTTATATGCTATCAAAATTCCAGTGCTATAAAAAGATATACTCACATAATCCTTTAATGAACATCTAAAGTGTAAGACAGTGAATATAACTCACTTTTATCTAATAAAGTACAAATATAATCTATATACTGTTCATTTAAAAACATGTGACATGCCCAAGACACTTCACCACTTTTGTGATGAGTTTTTTTTCTAGGAAATTGATATTACTTGAGGTTTCACAAGCAAAAATCCTCTCTTATTATTTACCTTATAAAATAATCTTGGTTATTTAATATTACTTCCCTATTATAATGAGATAAAGGTTACTGTTGTTATTAATAAGAATGCATCTGCTATAATGAGAATTATTTTCTAGAATGTGTTCAGAAATCCTGAGGAAAAATATTCAAAATGTTCAGAAGCTATGAGATTAGTCTTTAGCTAGAATCTGACCAGAGTAACATCATGGGTGGTTTGTACCTGGGAATATATGGTTCTGCAGGAGGAGGGGGAATGTAGAGATCCTGGAGGGCAGAACTGTCTCTTTTGGTGGGTGTACTGATGGTGCTGGAGGGCGTGGCAACACTGCTTGTGGGACTTCTAGGTATAAGAGGCTGGTTAAAATGAAAAAGAAAGTACATACGCACACAAACAACACAAAACAACAACAATGACACATAGTTATCATTTAAAAATTATCTGTTTGTGCAAAGTTTTGATCTTGGCTGAAATCAAGAAAATGTTATTTACCATATAGATATTTCTTTGGGTCCCCCCTACAAACAAGTAACACATAATAAAGTTTCCCATGCAGTCTCCAACTCACCTTTCCAATGGTTTAACCATCCAAAAGCTATTTATAAAGTAAAAATACTATTCAATGATTTGCAATTAGAAGACTATGTCACTCAAAAATGAGAAACAAATTTTAATTAAATTTGTCAGAATCCCATATTTGAAAGCTAATAAAAACTAATTTATAAAAGAACCGGCTTACTCACATCCTGGCTGAAATTTGACAAACTATAATATTATATTAGTAAGAATGCCACAGATGCTCAGATTAGGTAACAAAAAAGGAGATCCAGGAGAGTATTTTCTAGGAAAATGTAATTTCTATCACCATAAAAAAAGGTCTCTTCAAAGCTACTTTATATTACATCTTCAAAAGTATGGTGAATAAGGTAACACAATCATTTCCTCGTTCACAGACACATGTATCTATCTATTATTTAAAACTCATCTGTGGTTGCATGCCTATAGATCTCTTATATTTAAGTACTGAATAGGAGGATGTCCTCTAAAGATAATGTATAATTGGAATCATTCATATATCATATTGTCTTAAAAACATTCCCAACTCTAAGATTCACAATATTTGAGAATAATCAAGTGGATTGAAAAATTAACCTAAATTGGAACTAAATTTCACAAAATTTTGTATTTATATTACAGATATTACTTATTAAGTGTACATACAATTAACATTAAAATAAAAGTCTCAAAGCAATCTCAAACACAAAAGTAATGATCACAAAATGAATTGCAGCTTCACATGACAAAATGGTGCTATTTTAGCCTATATGAAACACATTTGGCATGTCTAGATAGACTCACAATTCTACTACTTCAACATGCGTTGCTGGACACTCAAAATAAATGCATATTACAACTATGTACATTGTAGCATTACTTTCATACAGATAACAAAAAGTTTGAAAGCCAGGCATAAATACAATGGAAATTACAATGTAGGTCACTGGGATAAGCTACATAATTTGGGACTCAATTGTTTCAACCTTTTTTATTACACAGCTCACCTTAATAGCTTGAAATCACACTACTTTCCAAAAGGACAGTTAATTTAAATGCATATGAAATCAAAATTAAAGAAAAAGAGAGACAAGAAAAAGGGATGGTAATGTATGAAATCTTAATTTTCTATCACATATGATGATTTAAAAGTCTCATAAACTTTACACACTAATTAAAGAATTTTAGACATTATGACAGTATCCAATACAGACTTCCATGTCTGAAAATATTAATTTTTTTGAATAGAATCCAGCTAATGTATGTCTGGCACACAGAAACAAAATTCTTGGCAATGAGAAACTCTGAGCTTATATAGATGATTAGAGGAGTCATTTGTACTGATGAATGCCATGGAGCCCAAGATATTAAAAAATGAATTCTTTCTAAGGCCATATTTCATGCTTCTAAAATATTTGAATGAAAGATTCAGTGATACATACACATGCATGCACACTCACACCCATATTTACTGCAAAATGATATCTTTTAGTTCTCCTATTCTCAGTTGTTATATTTTGGCTCAAATACAGACAACCCTAATAAACATGCAGTAAAAGAAAACCTAATTATACCGTATATTAATTTCCAATACTTTAAAATCAATTTACTATGAAAGAAAAACCATCAGTATGCCAGTTTCTAATAATACAAGTTTTTAATAAAAAGCAAACTAACTTAATTTTTTTTGTTTTCTTATATTTTAAGGTTACTAATTACAGTTTAAAGATATTTTTCCTTTACTTTGATAATCTATAAAGTTTTTGTTTTTTTTAGTACCTATTTTCTTCCCATCCCCAAAAACAAAGAAAAAAAAAAAGAATTGTAGTTAACTTTTTACAAGGATATTTAAATATGCCTTAAATATGAGATACAGACTAATAGAATATTTTACTCTGCATGGACCATCTGCCAAACTTGTGCATTTAAAGGAGTTTTCGGGATTAGTCAGGCCAGCTTCCTTCAAATTTCCATTATCACTATATTTCTATTTTCAACAAGGAGTTGCCACTAGTAAGAGTTCAGGTGAGTCATCATATTCAAAAAGGCTTAAAATATTCAAATAGATGTCAGGTTTTTATTGTGTTACCCTGGTCCAATTAATTGAAGTGCTTTTTAAAAATCCAACTTGTTCTTACATAGCAAAGGAAGAATTAGTGGATTCTGCTCCTGAATTCACATGGCTATTTCTTTTATTGATAGGTAAACCAGAGGAAGTATTTAGCAGGTTTACAGTGTGGATGCCATAGTCAATATACAGGCAATTATTTTTCTGTATACTTTGTGCTCTTATTGTCAAGCTAAGCACACAAAACATTCATTTTTAGAATCAGATTAAAATATCAATTTTGGTAGGCAGAATTCAGCTAGTGCAGAAAACAAGGACATTTTTGCCCAATAGCTGGTTTGGGCAGGGTTGGGTGCAGGTGGACTCAATGGCCAAACTGTGCCAAGACAGGGCAAACAACCTTCAATAATTCTTGCCTCGCAAATATGTCTGTCAGATATATTGGGTCAGAAGGCTGAAGATGATATTCCAACTTTTTTTTTTCACTTTGGAAGCTGCTAACCTGCACTGCCTGTTTACTCAGGTAATTAATTTTATTCCTTCTCAAGTCTCTGATGGGGTTGAAGACCAGGTAATTTAGCTTTACAATTAAGCTTAGTTGTTTATGTTTTTAGGTCTAGATAGAACTTTTAAGTTGATAGAGATGAGATATGATAGATATTGATTTACATTTAGAATTTTAGACTCACCAAGATAGGAAAGATGTTTTCTTCAAGGCTGCCAAATACTAATAGCCAAAAAACTAAGAATGTAACATTTATATAATTCCTGATTGTTTTGTGGTTCTCATTGCTCTATGTAATTTATTATAAATATGTGTAATAATATAAATGTATGTGCAAAAAAGAATTAATTAAAAATATCAACTTTGGCATTGGCCATGGAATAATAAGCTAGTTATTAACTTAAAACCTTTTGGAGAAGAATTGAAATAGTATGACATTAAATAACTGAAAGGATTTTAAAATCATTAAGGAATGTGTATAAAAGCATAGAATACATGACAAAATTAATCTGAAGTTATTGAAAAATTGCTAATTTTAAGAAGTTGTGCTTAAAAAAATCTATCATTAGTGTTAAAATACATGGAAAATGACACATTTTAGTGTCCCTCAATTAAAAATTAAGTATATTTCAGAATTCAATTAAAATTTTAACAAGTATATCCTTTTACTAATAATTCTAAGTAAGAGAATTTAATAAAACTAAACTATAGCTTCTCTTTTCCTAGAGACATTTTCTGTAAATCTTTATGACATAGCATCTGGAAAATAGTCATCATTGTACTAGGAAGAACTTGCACTTTAAGCAAAAAGTAGAAAAAGTGCTATATTTTCTTTCACCACTTTAATATCTTTAGTAACATTTTATGGGAAGAAAACTACTGTCAGCAATTAAGGATATTATTTTAACACTGCTTTTTATCATAAAGCTTCAAAATGACATGGTACCATGGCACGCTATCAAATATAATTTAGATCCACTTTGAATTCCACTTCAAAGGAGTTTATTTGGAAGGACCTAATCACACCATCCAGTATTCATTTCTAAATGGTTCCTGGGCCATAGAGCTCTCCTTGCAAGAACTGGACAGTACTCCATCAGAGAAGACCACTTGTGTGTGTGTGTGTGTGTGTGTGTGTGTGTATGTACACATGAATATGATTACATGAATTGTGTGTATTTTACTGATAGAAAATCTGATTAATATTGTATATTACTGCCATTTATCTCTCTTAAGTTTTAAATTCCAAAGCATATGCATCTCTTTACTTGTACATTTAGAAACTTAATGAGTACTTTCTGTGGTCAGCAGGACTCATAAATCTACTTAGAACTCATACATGCATTTCCACTGTCATTTTAAAGTATATAAATATCTTAAAGACATACTCTAAATATGGCACAAATGTTTCCTGAAATATGAGTGAAAACTTTAGCAACAACATCTGACCCAACAGCTTACAGATTAATGGAGGGTTGTGATTATTAAAGAAATTTTTTAGCTTTACAAGAGATAAATAAGACTTTAAATCATTTGATGGACCAAGTATTTTCTTCTTCATGTCTCCCAATTCTTATACCAAAAATAGAACCTTTATTATGTACTGATATTTACTGTGTTTAATGTATGGATGTATATGTGCACGTATGTATATATGTACATAAACCCCTACATTTATATATTACAAATATCAGTATATATGAAATATCTATGGTAAAGATTGTAAAAATTTAATGTCCACACTTAAGAAACTAAATTTCAATTTTATATTTTGCTTGAAATATTTTATATTTTAAAATCATTGGCAAACATATCTTAATTTACTTATCTTTCAGCTTAGTAAATTTGCTTGAAATATTTTATATTTTAAAATCATTGGCAAACATATCTTAATTTACTTATCTTTCAGCTTAGTAAATGATCTAGTGAAGTTAGAGATATAAGTCTTCAATGAAACCAAAGACATAGAGGCAGCCCCAATTTTGAAATGTTAAACACTGCAATAATACTTAGTTGTAATTCACTTATGTCAAATTCACACAAAAACGTGTTTTTTCCTTTCAGAGGGAAATATCAACTGAGATACAAATAATTACATTAAGTATATAATCTAGCCATTCATTTTATTTATTTTTAGAAGTAGTCACAAACTCAAGTTGATCACAGTATCCCAAAGTTCTAGCTTAGGACAGTCTTTAGGTCCTTACACAATTCAGACACATTCTTATTAAATTCCCAATACTGGTATCATCAAGTATCAGAATATTGCTTTATATTAACAATTATTTACTTGATAATCTCAACAAATGTTCCAGAGAAAATGTATTCTGGAAATGGAAACAAGAACTTGCATACCATCTTATATATTTCTTGACCCCATAAAAATGCTAGATATAATTTCAAAAAATGATGCATACGTTTTTACCTGGCCAAGCTTTTCCTTAGTGAAAAATTATTTGAAAAGAATGTAAGCAAAATAACTGTGTATGGTAAAAAGTTCTTCCTCAGTTTTATAGTTTCTACTAGAATACAAATTTATAAATACAAAACATTTTTGTTTTCTTTTATAAGCCCCTAGATTTTCTGTTGTTCATACTAGACTATAAAGAAAACAAGTTATTTCAGACTATGGATATAATCAGGAGATCTCAGATCCTTAGATTTTAAAAGTACAGATATATGGACACAAAATATGTACGTTATTACACAATTATTATATGGCATTTGGAGTCATATTACAAAATTACTTTTTCCATCAAATTATCTGCACATTGTATTGATAAGACTAGTGTATGTAATTTTGTGCTGTTCAATATTAGGTGCACAATTAAATGGCAATATTAAAATTAAAATTTATGTTCCAAAATATTGTTAACATTATTCTGGGATATTAACAGAAGAAAGTATGTTGGAAGTTGAGGTTTTACTTGAAAACACTTTACATTTAAGAACTCTGGAAAACATAACTTACTTAGTTGTCAAATGTTTAGCAATGGCTAATGACATACCATAGGTTATTATTCATAGTCAGTATTAAAACTGTAAAAGCATTTGGCTCAAACCCACAAATGTTACTTAGCTTCTTTATTTGATTGCTCAAACACTGATGAACTATAATGTATTATGATAGTCGCTTGCAGTTATTTCCTAATATGAGTATGGAGAACATAGAAATGTCACTGTTGTCAAGCCAGGACAATTACATTTTACTTAAAACTATCTTTTTTGGTGTTATACCTAGTATAAAGTGCTTTCCTCATAACAAATTTTTAACAAAAGTCTCATAAATGTACAAAATTTTGCTAATGTTTGTTTAATAACATCAACTTGCTCTTTAATAATGAAATAAAATTTACTGCTATTTCTGTTTTGACTTTTACATAATGACTTTAACCATTTATATTTGTATTACTTTAAATGTAGTGAATTCAACAGTCTATAGTTGTTAAACCAACTGCCATACAGAATTGACTGCTGTTGATAATTTTCTATTTCCTTTTAGTCAAAGTCTTCAATATTCCATAAACTGCCATCAAGGTTAAGTAAACAATGAAATTTAAGCATAAAAATCACAAACCAACCCTAATAACTATGGTTTCAGTAGAAGAGATTTGTGGAGTAGAAAATAGCTTAGGAATATAATGCTATTCATATAGCTTAATGTTAATTTATATAAAATGACTTGCACAATACCTAAATCAGTTTACTGAACTCTAGCGTTGATTGATCTGAGATGTAGTTCTCCACCAAAAGTTGAGTCCTTCAAAGTTTTCAATAATCATTGATTACCAGTGAGAATTTAAGGAAATTTCTTGACAGTGTCCAGCTAATTCTTTCATACATCTCTTGTAAGAAGAAAATGACTGCTCATATGTTCTTGTTGCATTGCGTCGAAATTTAGTGCCCCAAATTTCTAAACATAAACTTGTGGTCAATCCATCACTTCCTGGGATTTATTTCACTGAGAGAATATGATCATTGCAATCACCATGCTTACCGGAATCCTGAAAATTAGCATAGTGCCACTAAAGAGATGTTTTGAAAGCAGCTCATAGGAGGCAAGATACCTCTGTTTACCTTCTTAGGATAAAAGATCGTATCTCAAAGACAGACATCCCTGCTATTTATGAACATATACAGATGACAACAGAATTAAAAAATTCAGAGGTAATTAAATTTGGACATTATATCTAATTAAGGGATCTTTAAGTCCTTCAGTTCTATCATCAAATGTAGGAGAAAATAGAATTTTATCAAAAGAGCTGCCATGTTTCATGAAATGTGTTGATGAAATTGCTCTGTGAGCATGATGTTGAATTGTATGCTTTTGCTTATTTGGCTATGATTTCCAATGAAATTCCAATCACAATCTGACATTGCAGTTAAATAATATTAAACAGCCCTATCATTTTACATAGTTTAGAAATAAAATACTTTACCTTAGGAAACATTTTTTAATAAATAAAATTATTGCCATATCTGTTTAAAATCATTAGGTTTGAAAACAATGTATTACTACTTTTGGCATCCACATTAAATCAATTTTATTTGAAAAAAGTAGATAAGTTGAGCCTGGTATTAAAAAAAGTGAAATAGACATGCTGATTTAAATAAATGCCACAGATTCTTCACATATAGCTTCTAGGTAAACTAATCCCTACTAGATTACTGCTTTGCTTGACAACAAGAACTAATATCATTCAAACTTCGAGCCTGAATATTAATGATTTATATTTAATGCCTATGAATTAATAGGCATTCTGGTTCCAGCCGATAGGTATGGATACCAGAATTAAGAAAACAATAGTGCCACTTATGTCTACACAGAGGACTATTACTGCATTAACTTTTGTGCTTCACATTTCAGGCTGGTACTCAGAAACCAGGGGAAAATATGACTGCAGACAAAGCCATGAAGTAATCCACAATTGCCATCAAACTTCATCCTACTACTTGACTTTTTCCTCTAGGGAACAATCTGCATTCAAACACTCAATTTTGGAATCTTATGTGTTTTACACCTTTATTTTACCTTTAAAATTGTACCCAAATTTGTATTCTATAAAAATTGTGATGCATTCCATTAAGCTTCGGGGTGTATGGACTTTGCATAGGCTAAAGCCTTAAGATCAAGAAATTACTCTATAATGGTATAATTTCCAGTCCTCAAAGCAGGTTATAGAATCATGTGGTGTTGGTGGTGTTGGTGCTGTTGTAAAACTACAGAACACACCCATTCTTGCTCCTAAGCATTTGTTTCAGCACTGCTAAAAATAATTTAATTAATGCCAAATCTTTCCTTCTGTTTCATATAAGCTAACTTTGAAGCCATTTTCAAAGATGTTAAAAGTAGTTTTTTTCCCTAACAGCTTTGCTATCAAGAGATAGTGAACTTTGGACAACACATTTTAGGTTACTCAAATTCAGCTGAAATAGCAAATTTATTTATGTGTTGATATATATGCACATGTACTTATTTCAATTATTTTCTTTCCACACAGATGCTAGTATTATGAAAATGTAAATTTATAAAAAGATTCAGCATAAATTAGAAAGTAATGAGAAATAATTAATGATCTGATAATGCTTAGTTATATCCACTTAAGAATGGACCTAAAATAGTACCTTAAAATGTAAGGGATAATAGAGTTAACTTTTAAAATGTCATGCTCAAACTGTGAACAAATATATCAAGTGTATGTATAACATATGAAATACTAGTTTTGGATTATTTTATTTTCTTATAAAAGTCATTTTTAATTGCTGTAACATTCATTCTTCAGTTTATACAGTGGGAAAAGACCTAAAAATTAAATAAATTATTATCTTATTTTTTAGACATACTACTTTAGAATATATGGATCAACCAAAAGTAGGACCTTTTTGGTTTTCAAGTTTCTTTATGAAGGCTATAGAAGAGTAATAAATTTACACATAGATACAGAGGACCATTTGATAACTGCAAGCTTGGGATCTTCTTCAATGTTCCTACTCCTTTCAACTTTGAAAAAGGATCTTTGGCATTAGACATTTCAATATGAAATTCCAAAGTAATACAATAAAGCAATTTATAATGCAGTAAGAAAAGAATTATGTGATAGAGAATTTTGATCTGCATACATATGATCTAATGAAGCAAATAGCCTCTGAATTTTAGCAATCATTAAATATTTTGGTATAGATATTGTAAGTCAGATACAGTTAGACATATTAATGCAATCTATATTTATCCATTTGAAAAATACCAAAAACTTCACATTAAAAATGTAAAGTTCTTACTTAACATTGGAACATTTTATGTGTTTTAATATTATCTAAATATAATGCCAAATTTGAGATTAAATACTAATGTTTTAGACAATGAAAAAAACATTTCATTTATAAGACAAGTTTCATGGAGAACTTGCAAATTATTAAAAAAATCTATGGCTTGTAAAAAGCACTATTAGCTTAGTAAATCTTATATAGCAGAGAAATATCAACTCTTTTCTTCTTAATCTGAAAAATGGTCAGTATTCTAAATTCAATGAACAATTATTTAAAAACAACCAACCACTAAACTTCTACAAAAAGGGAATAATTGACTTAAAAACAGATTTGTGAAAAATTTTAATGATGTTTCAGAATTATATCCTGCTAATTTCTTATCTTTGTCCAACCACAGAATTTTATATCTTTTTGTAACTTTTATATATTTTACTGCCATCCAAATTATTTATAGTGAAGTTTTATAATGAAGAAAAGTGTAAAATTCCTAATGTAACACTTCCCCTGGTTTTGCTACCATAAAGGGTGGACTAGTGAAAAATGAGCTATCATGAGAAGTACACTAATTAAATTTTAATTTCTAATTTGAAAATTAAATTCCAACCCCTTATAAATTACAAGTTTATGTCTGGATTTAAAGTAATTCTATCAACTCTCCACTTCTTCCAGAAGTGTATATAATTACAACTTATAAAATATAAGATTATAACACAGAAAATAAACCTCTTAATTTCTTTCCTCTCCCTAGTTTAGCATGTAATAACTTGTGGATTTTTAGAATTATGCTTTAAGTTTTAAAAATTAAATTAGTGTTATCATTTGGGTTTTAGTTATTGTCTCAGATTTCATCACAATTAGGTCTAAAAGGATATGCGGTGAAGAGATAATTTCACAAACAAATTTTCAAAAGCATACAAGAGTAATTCATATGCTGCTGAGATGAGGCACAAAAAAGAAGCATTACTGAGATAATCTATGGCTAAAATGATGGTGTATGACTTATGATTAAGCTTCATTACCTGCAGAGCAAGGGGCTTCCATCTCATATTTTTCAGTAAAGCTGGTGCTGAGGTAAGCATGCTCTGAGGTCGCTTTTTCAAAGTTAAGATAACACCACTCGGGTCCTCTCGTAGTGCATTCACCAAATTTTTCAACTGCCACCCCACCTGGTAACCAGCAAAATCATTACAATAAAATTGAGGTACAGTACTCAAAGATTTAATGTTCTCCCCCTTTAATAATATTAGTTAAAAAAAAAGAGAAATCACAATTGGTGTATCATCCTACCTATTTTCAGGAGATATATATTCAAGAGAGATTTATATTTGAATTGATTAACCATATTATTGCATTAGAGTCCATATAATTATGAGACAACATAATGGACATTTACCATATCAAAGCGGAGACTAAAATGTATCTTGCTGTTCAAATGATTTGGAATGTTAAAAAAAAATTATATCACCGTCAATACTGCTTAGCAGGTAGGTCTAAGTCCAAGCTCTCACAAGTACAATTTAAAAGTTCACATGCCAGAAAACAAGGAGTTGGCAATGCCCTGAGCTAACAAAGCACACCACATGCTTGCTCATCACCATCTTTTAGAGATATGTGGTTACAAATGTCTTTAGACTGACATTGTGCTACCAAATAGCAGGTACTGACCAAGGAAACATTCTGATGCAAAGACAGCAGCATTGGTGAAATAAACCTTTTATCATGTATAAAGATAGATTTTTAAATGACATGGCGATGTTATTCCAGTACAGCATCTATTGAAAATGTGTTCCAAATAACCCTGTAAGCTTAATATATTGTGTACTAAATTTAATGAAGCCATTTTATTAAGTATCAGTTCAAAACAATTAAGCAAAATAATAAATGATTTAAAAATTCATGTTAAATTATTTCACTTATCATCCTTAAAACTTTTTAAACAGAAATTTTCTTTGTTTTTAAAATGGATTAGTGATACAGTATCTGGTAATTAAGGTTCAGAACTGGGTAGTTAAAAGTGACAGTTTTAAGTAAACATTAAAAATGAATTATTATATTAATTATTTTAAAATATATATTTCATATTAATGTATTGCTTTGATTTGAAGTCTAATGGTGCCTTATACAAATATACTGGGTTAAAATTTAAGTTGGATTGTAAAAACAATTTAGCAAATCTTCTAAATAGTGAAGGAGTTACTTTTTAGGTACCCACTGTAAAGAGATTAGATGTCTTTTGTGAACTCCTCATCATGTTTTTGCCTAGAATTATTACTCCATCTTGGGAGAGTAAACAGTTCGACAAAATGAAGCAGAGATCTTAAGAGATTATGAAGAAGTAATCTGGAATATATCCATTGTACTTTAATGTCATAGTTTTGGTATAAATATTGAACATTCTTTTACTGATAAATTCAGCCACACATGAATTGAGTACAGACAAGAAACCAAGGAAAAAATAGCAAGGTGCTATGATGCTCAAAATCAGGAATATCTTGGCTATGAGTCAAAATGATCCTTATGAAACTTGGGTAACAAAAATAAGAAGATGCTATGTTTGAAAAAGAGTATTAGTGCAGATCAACTTTAATTATAGAACAGGCCAAATATTTTCTATTTTATATAATAGGGGATTGTTATCGATCTCATATCCATCCTGACCCCTCTGATAGCTAAGTAATGTCATGATAGCTATTTATACAAGCTAAGAGGTAACATAAGTGAATGTTAGTCTGGGCAATGCATATTCTTGCCCTAAAATGAAACCTAATACTGAATTACAAATTTGAAGGAAGACAAGATCTTCATACAAAATTTATAATCAACCTATCAATGATAATCAGACCTAAATTAGTAATTAATACAAGCAATGAAGAACTGGGAGTTTTCAACAATTAACTCCATTCTGATAATTTCTCCATGAATAATTTAAATGCATTTATTTACTTATTCATTTTTGATGTAGGGTCTTGCTGTGTAGTTCTGGATGGCCTTAAACGTGTGAACTTTTGATAATCTTCTTGCCTCTGCCTCCTTTGTAGTTGGATTATAAGCATATATGACCAAGCTGGGTTTAGTTGAAGATTTTTAAAGTTGCATGCTATCCTGTGATATGTTCAGTTCAATTTGATTTGTCCTTTTCTGTTATATTTTCTATATATACATTTTTGGGTAAATAATCAAAAATAGAATTATTTGTCCACAAGAAAGTGGAATAGTTTCTGGTATTAAAGTTAGCTTGACTATACTTTAATTTTATCCTTGAATGTTATTTATTTGCTGAATATCTGGGTATATAATTTGACTATGTTTTAACCAATCTGCCTACTATCATTTAACATAATGTCACCAATGGTTTCAACAAAAACAAACAAAATTTTATCAAGAATCGCATGTAGTAAATATGTTTGGCTCTCAAATTCTATTTTCACTACTATAAGGACATGAAAGGACAAATAGTTAACACATTAGAATTAAACCAATATGGCAAATTATGTAAACTTTCACTATGAGGAGATATAAGATTGTGTGTGAAACAAAGTATTACAGTGGCACAAATAAATTATTTTAGTTAAAAATGATATAAGTATGGAAAGCAGAATGACATGTAATATTATTAATGATGACTACATTAAGTAGAGTAATGTAATTTCATCTTTATACTTTTTATTTCTTTAAATTTTACCAATAAACATTTTTAATTTTTAGAAACAATACAAGGTTTTAGTCTATAGAAGTATTTTACCTAGGATATTTTGAGTTGTATGAATTAATCAGAAGAGTTGTTATGGATGAAAAACATCTATTCAAAGCACAGAATTAGAAAGGCAGTTATACTAAAACATCAATAGAAATAAGAAATGAAATCTTTCCTGAGCATTGCATTTTTAGATGACTAGTAAAAGCAAATACAAGTTTATTAGATAGGTGTGTTCAAGAACTACATTGATTTTGTTTTTTTCCATGACTGATTTTCAATAGAGTAATCATTTAAACATTAAGTGCATTTCTTATAACATTCTGGAAATTCTGGAATGGGAATGAAGGCTGAAGTATAATTTACATCCTACCCTTAACCTTTTTCTTTTAGTAAAAAAGGTAGGTTTTAGCTAAATCAGTCCTCCTTTTATACTTGTATAGATGAATAATAACTGGTTGTGATGGCTTTATCATTTGAGTGTCTCTTTCCTTGGTATTCTTTTGAACTTCTTAATTTAGGTACTTTCAAATTGTATAAGCAAATGTTATGTGTTCTTACAACTTCAGTCAAAATGATTCCCAGATGTGGTTCTGTGGTATCACATTCTTACAGTTATATAATAAAGTACAGAGAACTCTTGAAATAAATTTATTACACTTCACCTTATGAGATACTTATAGCTGACATATAATAGGAGAACATGAATGGAAACTGAGATAAAATGAGGCATACATATATGTGTTACCACTTTAAGAAGGTTGGTATCCTCCATGCAAAGAAATAAATATGTGTACAAATGTCAAAATAGTTAAAATATACAAATTAAAGTTAATTATGTTTTCATGATTAATTTTCCATGTTCTCATTTATGTTTATGGCTAGCTTTAATATATCAAGTGTGACAGACTTAAATGAAATAAACCATGAAAATATTTAATAACAATATGGAAAAAATATGGCATTCTTTCTACTGGCTTTTGAGTTATCATGTAGTAAGAGTCAGAGGGATCTGAAAAAACTAAAGACATCTTTATGGCTACTATTAACAGCATGAGCCACTAATACTGGAAAGAATCAAAGTTTAAAATTTAGAGATACTATACTATGAAGAAACATGGAAAGACTCACTAATAAGTTAAGCTATGTAAAAAGGAATTGTATGAAATGTGAAACTGAGAGCTCACCATCAAGATCTACTTCAATAATTTTGCACAGTTCACATGATTACATAACTTCCACACTCACAAAATATTACAGCTTTAACAAAAGGGGTTGTGGTAAAAAAGATGACAATGACAAATTAACCTGTGTAGAGGTATATAGCCCTACTACATCTATGCCTCCTTGCTCTCTCTTTCCTCACTGCCTGAATGAACTAATAACTTATACAGTCTTGTTATAATAACCTCTGCCCCATCAATAATTTCTATTAGCAATATCTTGAATGTGACTCTAAAATCTTCCTAACCATTTCTGGCTCCCATAAAGTGTTACAGTCACATATTCTAACAGTGGTGCTAGTACTTACTGAATAATCAGATACCAATATTTCACTGAGGTAGAATCTTTATATTTATATGAAATTATTTTAATTTTTCTATTTTCCTTCTTACAACATCTCAATGAAGCAAGGTATTGAGATACTTTTACACGTAAAGGAAAAAAAATGATGGGTTGGGTGAGCAAGATTACAAAGATAGTAAATGGTTAAGACATTGAGTCTGTTCAGCTGGACAGCATAGTATCATCATTCAAATAGCTTCTGGAATATCAAATAAAATTAGTTCTCTAAGACACAATCTTATTATCTCCTTTTAAAATTCACTACCACTACCAACAATTTCCATATAATTCTCTCAAGTTTGGACTCACCTATTTCTCCCTTTTTTATCCATTTTTTTTGCACCACAAAAGATCCTAGGAAGTGACATTTCTTTTGATTGTTTCCTTCTAAACAGGGTACTTACTTACTAGACTTAAAACAGTGTTATAACCTACCCGTCTTCCCCTAGTCTTTTATATCTCTGTGGTACTACTATTTGCAAATGTTTTCTTCTTTTCAAAGCTTTAATATTTTTCCAAGTTATAGCTTTTCTTTTCTTAAATATGGCTGTCAATGATGAGTTTATATTAAAATAAACTAAAAAGCTTGCTTAAATGACAAGACAGTCAAATTTTACTCTAGACATTCTGACCCAGTTGTTCTGGGGTTGTAGTTTAATAGTTTCTCTGCTTCTTGCCAGAATCCGGCTTTGGCGGGTTCAGGACTCAAGGAGGACGTGTGGAGTTGGAGAAAGAAGACTTGGACAAAGAAGTGCAGTTCACACACATCCTGGTGCTGAGGCAACTCAGGCCACTTGGCCTGGAATCATACTTTGAAAACTGCTATAACAAATGATGAGCTCCCTGAAGGTAGTGACTTGTCAATGCCTAGAGTGTTTTATATGATTTTAAGACTTGACATAATAATTCAAATCAGTATTATATTGTGTGCCTTAGAATAATGGGGAGTGCAGCACAATCTGTGTAGTGTTAAGGAGCAGAGTAGTTAAAAGACCACAGGGAGAGATGAGCAGGTGAGCAAATACTTAGAATAAAATGAAGGAAATTCTTCATTATAACAAGCACAATGTAGAGTAGGAGCTTCCCACCATTGCAAAAAGGGGGCAACACAACCTATTTCATCGTGTGTGTGTGTGTGTGTGTGTGTGTGTGTGAAGTTAGCAGTTAGTCTACACTAAAATACTTAGCATTTCGAATGAATGGCACACATATATTCAATGGTGAAGAAATCTGTGTGAGAAATTATCATAAGTTTGTGCAACTTTCAACACTTTAATGAGGGCTGATGACAGAACAAGGGGAAGATAGAGAAGGAGGAGAAAGAAGCAGATGATGATTTCATGCTTTTGAAGGGGCACAATTAAGAGTTGGTTAAATAGTAAACCCATTTGCCTCAAAACTCATAGTTTGCTATTAGCTGTGTTTGCTATTAGCTGTGTCCCTTTGCTTATACTTTTTCTGTCACTTCTAAAAGCTTATTTATTTATAAAGTCTCATCTTTTTGCAAAACCCAACATAATATGCCTCTTTTTACAACTAGAACCCTAGTTTCATCATATGAACTTACTGTACCTCACTGGTGAAAAATTTTGCCTTACCATCTTTCTCTACTTACGATGACAATAGTGACTTCTGAGTTAAAAACAGAGTATCATGTTTAGATATACGCTTCAATAAATAAAATGATTGACCAGAAACAGACAATAAGTATGTTAATTTGATTGATAAGATGATATGGTAATGTGAGAATTAAATGTTTCAATAACAAAATGCTCTGAAACTCTAAAAACAGGCTTAGTATTTATGTAAAATCAAGATGTAGCATTAACCTTTTATTAAATAAAATAGACTTAAAATTTACTATATCAAATAAAAGGTTAAGAGACCTTCCATTTAGAAAAAGTAGTATACTTGATATTAAAGCTATTAGATAATATTTAACATCAAAGGAGCAATACAATTTTCCTTGTAAATCAACATTTGAAACATTATTTTATATTAAATGTTCTAAGGTTAAATTCATTGTAATGTGATTATGACAATTAACAGTACACTGGACAAACTTTCACTTGTTCTATGATATTTCTCAACTAGATAAACTTTTAAATGTTGATGTAGGTCTTCACACAACTGTGTCTTATTAATTAAGAAAACATTTGTTTATATGTTGAACTAATGCTGTCTTTCTCACTGCACAAGTTGTGAAGAGTGGCTAATCTTATCCCTCACTAATTTATAATTTATAACCAACCTCTAACACATACATCAAGGCATATTTTATATACCACACAAACATGATTAAAAATTTCCAAGGTCACTAAGATTCCAAGTGTCAGAAGCCAGAAGTTCTGGTTTCTTGTGGAGGGGGGCCTTTAAGTGTTTTTGTCAGGCTGCAGCAGTCAGCAGGTGTTCCTGGGTAAAAAGAAACATATGTGGGAAGGATCTGAACAATTGGTTGCCTGGACTGAGAACACAAGGGTCTTTGGGTTGGTGCTGTAGAGGTGAGAGGTTTTCATTCCTTTGGGCACACAAAGGGCAGAAGTTGTCTTTAGAATATTACCTGGCCTATTGGGTTTCCAAACATATAGTGAATTATTTAACCAAATTATGAAACGAGAGACATTACTCTTTGGACCCAAGTAGGAAAACTTATAAATACTCACAAATAGAAGAACTTAAGATTATCATAGCAATCTAGAGATTTCCCTTTTTCATGGTTGTATATGGCATTACAGAGATCATTTTTATACCCACAGGTAGAAAAGTAGGAATTTCTTAAAATTCTTTAAAGAATATTAGCCTTCACAAGAAATTTTCATTATCAACATTTACATATGTTTGTGTATACTCACATTCTTAGCTCCCCAATGGTAATGTATAAATGATACCCTTTCTCAAAAAAAATCACTCTATACAAATATGTGATGTTAGGAGTTATTCCATACTCAGATGTCTTCCTATATTTTTAAAAGCACTGAGGAGACCAGACTCAGTGCACAAATGATCACATGATGACTAACAACTCTCAACCTTTGCCAACATTAAAATATTGCTTCTTAGAATTACTAAAAAGTTACTCAAGTATATAATGAATGAATATTTTGTGCCAATGACTTCCTTTTACTTTAACAAAACAAGCTCTATAGAGGAAATGTCATAGTAACAAATATTTCAGAAATATTAAGCTCTGACATATCCTGTCTTTCAAACATCCTAGAACTACTAAATCTAAAGTACTAATGCAAACAAGTCATCTTCACTCAAACTTCACAAAATGTGGCTGAAACTCTACAGTCTTAAAGCATTTGGAGATACTGCAAACTTGCTTTCACACAATCATTCATTCCTTACATATAAGTAAAGAATTATTCATGATTCAAAGATAAACTAATGTATATGCATTGAGTTAACAAAATATACTTAAATAAGTGATTTTAAGTTCTACCAAAAAGTAATTTTTAAATGTATCTATTTCTGAACAGTCTGAGAGATTCTAAGTTTTATCCATTCTAAATAAAACCTTAGTATTAATAGTTTACGCAGATAATTAGAAAAGATAGTCTTGGGATAAGATCAAATAAACACATTTGACAAAAATTAATATGGGAATTAAATATTTCATTTTCACTAGGGGAAACATCTCCTATGTTTATTGAACAACTCTTCACTTTACATCCTCCATAATGCTAAAAGGCAATTCTCCAGTACAATATGAATATGTCAAGGCATATATAGTTAATTTTTAAAAGGGCCTTTGCTTCTATTTATTAATTTCAATGTAAATCTTAGACCATAATGAGTTACTCATAATTTGAATGCATATAGATTTTCCATTTAATATTTTCACATTAATTTTAAAGACTTGTATATAAGATATGTATATATATGATGTGTGTCTAGATCTGACGTTCAGCACTTAACAGGAAAATTTCTAAGAGATAAAAATTTCTTATTGCCAAGATAGAGGAAGAAAATAAAGTAAGCCAATTTAAACATTCTAGGAAATTGGAATTTCCCCCCTTAGAATCGGTTCATCATTCAGCTTTGTATCTTGTTTAACCCATTTGAACTCTAGGGAAAGAAAATAGCAATCATGGTTTTCCCCTTTAATGAATCACCCACACATTTCTGTTTTTGTAAACTATCACATATATTAGGCGTACCCTCTGTGTTACTAGTATTTCTGCATTGGTAAGACAATTCCAAAGCAGTGGGCATAGTTCAGTATCTTGTACATATAGCTGTCATTACATTTTCTTATTTCAACATGGCATTTGGTAATGATATAGTCTTTGAATGCCAAAGTTTACTTTGGAGGATTCACAGTATCCATTCACACATGCAATAAAAACTAAATTAAAGCCAAATGTATTTTCATTTCAGTACCATTCATGATATCCTTTAGTTCCTATAAATTGTAATTAACTTAGTCTGAAAGGTAATGCTAGGTAAGTAAGAGATAGGAATCAATCATATTAAAGCACAAGGTAAAACTACAGGGTGAACCACTGATTATATAATACAGAACATTAGTTCTGAAAAAGCATTTGAATATTTTAAAAGAATCACAATACAGATTTTAAAATAACTTTTATAAAGATATTTGTGTGAGTTAAAAAATTCACAACAGTATTATATCTACATATATTTGAAGTTATTCTGTTCCAGTCAGTCTTTCCTATAGTTCAGTTTTGTTCTTCAAAACACATTGGAAATATATTTATTTTAAAATAAAGAAAATAATCCCAGTTACCAAAGTTAGGGAATGAAACAAAATCTCATTATTATCTTAAAATCTAAGTTTTTCATTTATGGATTTTGAGAAAATACTCATATTTCTCAAAATAAGCAGGCTCAAGTTTAATTTAAAATGTAAATAAATAAAAATTCAATTCAAAGCTTAGTATAAAAAGTAACATGTAAAAGTATATAACTGTCTTGAATAATTTTTAAAATGTTATTAATAAGTAGACACTTCAACAAAGGTATGGTTATTTAAAAATACCTCTAAATGTCATAATATGCCTGTATTATAATACAAAATAAACCAAGTGTATATAGGTACATGTATAGTTAACTAAATAACATTTTAAATATTTATTAATAAAACTCATAGCTTAAAATTCCCACAATGTAGAAATTGTCCTTAAAACTCATTTTTATCAGACTTCTGACAACCAACACAAAAAATGGGAACTCGATGGCAGCCTTTAATTGGTCATAGTCAACTGTACACACCATATATTACAATAAAAATATTTTCTTTTCTACTATGAAGATAATAAAATGTAGAGGAAAACAATATGAGAGGAAATTTAAATAAGAAACAATGACCAACAATATGTGAAATTTTAGCTACAATGCTGAACAGGACTTTATAAATAAGGTTGAATACTAGTAAAAAATATGCCAAAATAATTTCCAATTAATGTTATTGTTTCTTGAATTTTCTAGGACATGATGTGTTCTATAGTGTTTTTCTTTCATACACTAATTTTACCTGAAAGGGAAATGCTATCTATTAATTGCCTACGCATATTTCTCATAGGAAACAGTAGATGAAGTTAATATGACTGACAAATTCTGGCTTTTTTGACAAGTGTTGAGTTGACTTATGTTAGTTTGCAAGCTAAATACACATTTAGCCTAAGAACCTAGAGTATGTAAAAACACCTGACAATAGACACATTTTAAGCATATAAAACAATCACTTGTAAGTAGTCATTTAAAATTTCACATAATAACTAGATTATATTTAACTGTCCATTGGCACTTCAAAGGTATTCTAATAATAAAAAGAAGTTACAATAATCATTTAAAAACAATTATACTCTTCACAGTGAAGCTAGGTATTTACAGTATAAATGAGTAACAAATCAAAACTTAGAGGTCTACAAAGAAAAGAAATTTGTTAACAGGAAGTTATTTTTATTAAGTCATAATATAGCCAATTTCTTTCATATAAAGATTTAATAGAATGGATTCAAGTTTAATAACAGAAAGACAATGAAATATTATGGTAGTGATGATATAATGAGTTGATTAAGCAAAATAAATGATACAATTTATGTCAAATAAGTGGTACTTTAAAATTAGTTTGCACAAAATCTAATGAAGATGTTCAATTTAAAATAATAAATAACAGCTAATATCTCATAAAAAACTATATAAGATGAATAACATATTACTATGAGTAACTGAAATATATGATATATTATTTAATTGTATTGTCTTTTATGTCTTCCCCTTCCAAAGGATAGTATTTAATTCACTTTGTTTTATATCAATTCTGGAGAATCCCAATATTGTTCTTATAGTTTATTATATAAAACCATTTATGCATCAATCAATGTTGAATGTTTTGCTAATATAATCAATCTCTATAGTTTAGTACCATAGTCTAGTACCATCTTGTGACTATATGAATAATATATAGAAAATACTAGGAAAATTGCCATTTGAGGTCTCAGTTTTCAACATTTTGGGCATAAGGAATTATAAAATAAATATCTTTTCCTTTGAGAAACAGGAACAGAATAGGCTAGAATAAAGAAAATCAAACAAGGCAAGAATGGAGGAAAATAGTTAAGTGAGAAGAGATGCATATAGTGAAGGAAAGAAAAAGAAATGGAATAGAAAAGAAAACTAAAAATATAAAGACAAAACTTACTTAGAAAACTGAGGGAAAATCTAATGTTAAATGGTAGGATATGCATGCCATTCAATCTCATTCAGGAAATGGGTTAGAGCTAAAGAAATACAAAGGGGAGATAAAGTTTGATATGTTCTGTTTATGTGGACTTCTCCCCTTTTCAGCAATGTCCTTATTCTAGGGCTGAAGAGCAAAAAAGTTGAGATCACAGTCAGAAATGAGAAGGTACAAGGAGAATTAGAGAGGAACAACCAAAATTAGAATGACGTTCCCAGCTAAGTTGGCTGTCCTTCAGCCTAGTTCCTTCATTTTATCCCCTTTGCCATGATTTATAAATCTGACTCAGTAATATTTACCATCTTGAGAGTTAAAAAACACACTCTCTTATAATGCTTATCTTCCATCTCTCAGTAATTAAGGATCAACAACAGTACTACTTGTGCAGTCTATCTTCTTGACAAACTCAACCTTGTTATTCCATTTACGTAGCTTTTATAACCAAATCTATTGAACCACATTTGCCAAACTATTCATGAAGTGCCAAGAAAACCTTTCACAATTGCAATGGATATGTTTGAATGCTAACACAAAAGGATGAACTTTCCCAATTGTTAGATTCAGTGACCATACATACCCCCTTCTTTGAACTGATATGCCTAAGAAGAAAGTGTCTGCTTCTAGTATGAAAAAAATACTTGTAACACTTGCACTAACAAAAGTTTTAACCTACAGTTTAGCAGATTCATTAGGAATATGCCCTGATGTCTTCTAATAACTACAATATCATCAGCAAAACACATGTTTGGACTCCATCATGAAGCAGCGTTGCTAGTTCAAATTATGCCAAGGTGGTAAGGAGATGGAGATGGAGATGGAGGAGCAGAGGATGGAGAAGAGTGAAATGGAGGGAGGGATGGAGGGAGGCAGAGGGAGGGAGAGAGGAAGGGAGAGAGGGAGAGAAAGAAAGAGAGACATAGAGAGAGACACAGAAAGAGATAGGAAGACAAAAAAGGAGACAGGAAGAATGAATCTAGGATATTTTCAGCAGCCTTTCAGGAGTTGATCTTCACTGGCAGGGAAGACATGCAATAGTAATCATTCTGCTTTGCTTGGATGTTCATGATTTTTTTCTTCTTCCTATTTGCCAGTCAGTTTCTCAGCCACAGAAGTATGTTGATGTGAAAAGCTTAAAGTCTTATAATGAAGAATATAGCAACATGAAAATGGACATGTAACTTCCAGTTTCATTTCAAGTAACAATATATATTTTAATAAAAAGATCATAAGGAAATCACACGCATCTAATTGGACATGTTGAATAGGTAAGAGAGGTAAGAAAAGCGATTGCTATTGAGTATATGAACCATACCAGCCATTTAAAACAATGGCATTCAACTTTCCATGTTATTCATTAATCTTCCATTGACCTTCATGGAAATATTTAAAATTGTTTTTCAATGAAATTTCCATAGAGAAAAAGAGTAGTCTTTATATTGTACAATACAACTTGCAGTAGTAAGAAGATTTTAAAATTACAGAAAGCTACTGAGATAGTATCTTTAAAAAAAAAAGATTTCACACTACCTTTTTCTAATTGCTGAGTCAGGAATGATATAGGCTAATTCTGATAATATCATGATTTTGGTATATTAATTAATTAATTCAATAATTTTATTAATTATATATTTCAAATATATTATACTAGCTAATGCACTACCATACCAAGCACTACTCTCCATTTTAATTACAATAGAGAATAGAAGAAATAATTGCAGACCACAAATAATTCACACTTCTTTCGAGTAATTCACCTACTCATGCTTTAGCAGTATGAAAACTTAGATAATTTTAATTCTATTCTCTTTATGTATTGTTTAGAATAATCTTAAAGCACTATACAGACTATAATATAGGCAATAATAAAAAAGAGAAAGGTAGTTTACATTAATTTAAAAAATCATGCACAAATATGCCTTTTATTTGAGCACCAAGAAAATCTGGTAACTAATCACATTACTAACCAAAATTACTCTCAAAAATCTCAATATAGCTTCCTGTTGCTGTTTTAATCCAAAGCCCATTTGTTAGCTGTAATAGCAGTGTACCAAGAAACAGGACTCTGGGTGATACAAGTACAGTATTAGGTAAAAGTATAGAAAAGAGGTATGAAGATAAATTGCTATCATGTTTCCAATGGGTACCAGAATTTATGATAGGCATTTTATTTATTTAATCTATCTGAATGAATGAGCTCAGTGAGAAATGGCAGTAAAGATGAGCTTCAAACCTAATTCCAATTTCTGTTAAACATAATTACTCCAGTTAGATAAACTCTCACTCTCTCTCCTCTTTTCTAATACATGGCCCCACTTAATGTCTCATTGAATCTTGAGATTTACTCACAAAGTTATTAATTTATTAGAATTATTACTCCTTTGGCTGATAATTTTATAAGTTAAATTGTAGAAGGGTAAAACAAGATTGAAGTAAGAGCCTGGGTCTTGGAGTCAGAAAATTATGAGATGTTGATTAATTAAATACTTTTTCTGAGTCTCAATTTCCACATACAACAGCCTTGCTGCACGATTTATTATAAAGAACAAACAAAAGATAAATTATATGACATTATATTTGTGTTCACAATTACACATTAAGGTTTCAGTAACAGTTGATGTTCCTAGAAAGGCAAACTACTCTGATAATATTAGTCATTTAAAGTCATAAGAAAATTTCAGAGCAAAAACCAGAACTATGTTTCCAAATCCTCATTCTATGTAGTTTTCAAAAAAATTTTTTAAAAAGTATTTCTGTGATGAAAATGTGTGTGCATATTCTCACAGTACTTAAATATCATCAATTCATACAGATTCTATTAGTTTCTCTGTAAACATTTAGGCTACTTCGATATTCATTTAATGAATGTCAAATTTACTCCATAAAGAACACTTTTTAGACAATGTTCTTTTTCACTAGAGACTAACTTCAATCTTCAATCTTAAATGTAACCAAGCAGAATCTCATGTAGAAACTATGCAACAGAAGGTCTATTTGTTAAAGTCTCTGGCAATGAAGCACAACAAAGGGGAACGGTGGTGATGTACTGGAATAGGAGATTTATCCCCTTGTCCAAATTCTCATTCTATAGGTCCAGAAATTTCCAAAAGGACAAACACATTGAACAATGTTTTATAATGAGAAAATAAAGTCACCAGGACTGTCATAGTACAGAAAGCCTTTGTATATTATCTGTACTTTATTGTTCAGTACCAGCCATATACCAATACATCTCATTTAAACATTTTCTATCCAGTTTTATATTAGGTAGACACTGAACTCCGTGAAGAAACATTTTAACATTCATGATCACGGGAGCGTCTCTAAACTTCTTTTCCCTCCCACAAAACCCAGTTTTCTGAAATTTTCATTAGGACATGCTAAAGCAAATTTAGTTCAATGGTATGAACAGGAAATGATTACTCATCCTAAAGTTAGTAAACTATGTGTAGAATGTTTATTTCTTTTTAAAAATCTCATACTTTTAAAGATGATGATGATTATATTGATAATTTCAGATTATTTTAATTCCAATTTTTGGCATCAGATCTTATGTTTGCCAACAAGGGAAGATAAAGTGAACCACCTGAGGCATATAAAATAATCAGAAAGGAATCCCATTCATTTTCTAGGTCTTTGAAAATCTATCACAGGCATAAAATGCCACTGTCATTCATAGTTCTATGATCAGATTTGTGAACCTCATAGGGCAAGAAAGCTTTGTGAACTTATTTAACATCGTGCTTGTAGAATGAAAACTATCGTTCCTTTTGACAAACCAAGAGGCAAGTCAGCTACTGAAGATTACAGTTTTTATAGAAATGCTTATTAAAATTATGCCTAAACCCTCCACACATTAGTGAATAAATCAATGTTCCAACATATAAATAAATTTATACATATAATCATGATATATATCTAGTAGCTAAATAATCTTAATGTATATCTAGTAGCTAAATCACAAACCTATAAAACTTAAAAAATAAAGTTATACCAGAAAAGGTCAATTTGTAAGCACTAATAATTCCTCATTTTTCAAAAACCCATGTCTTACATTCCATCAAGCAATTGGAAGAGTAATTATTCAGTTGTAACTTGTAGTTTTCAGATTATATTGTATAAAATACTGGTATTTTTCACTGGTGTCATTGTAAAGCTTTAGGAAATGTTTATATTAGTTCCTCCCACTGACTCTTAACATAATTATACATACCACAGTCTGATGATTAACTTGAATCACTTCATCACCAGCATGGATTTTCTTGCATCGATCTGCAGGTGACTGAATTTAATATAAGAAAATGATAACATAAGGTTTAGCAGTGTTTTCCTTTCTCTGGAAATATTACAAAAATCCACCCCTTTAATTAGATTTTTAAAAATTAATCATAACCTTCAAGTAATTATTATAATGTGACATGATTACTGATAGTTAACACATAGCTTGCATTCTGTGTATAGCTTCTGACAAAATAAATTCATAGTCATATATAGATATGTATACTAGAAAACAATAGCATCTTTCTGAAAGCATTAAAGAACAATAATAATTGCTATTAAATTTGACAAACTTAATCCAGAAAACCCTGCTAAGCACTACCAGGCAACAGGCTTGAAAATATATTTCACAAACAAGCAAATTAAAAAAAATGCCAAGAAAGAAAAAGCACTAGGAGAAAGAAGAAGAAGATATGGAGTTGAAAGGAGCGGGGGTGGGGAGAATCTGAGAGCAGATGAGAGAAGGGAAACCATGATCAAAATATATTGTATGAAAAACTATTTTTAATACAAATAATGCAAAATGTATATTTCATGATACTATCAGTTTTATTTAGGCCTTTCCCATTTAATATAAACAGTTCATATTAATGTAAACAGTTCAATATTTTCAATATTATTCAATATTCAATATAATCGGTATTAAACTTTGAATCCTGAAAGTTATGTAGGTAATTTATTTTACTATTAATAAAGCCAATACTGAATAATACATAAAAGCAAACTTAAACAAGCAGCAACTAGGCTAATACTGCATTATATAACATTCTTCCTGTTCAATTACAAGAGCGTGGTGTTCTATGTTTCCTATACTGTAATACAATTGACTGACAAACCACAGTAAATGAAACAAAATGTCAACATGACTACAGCACATAACAATTTCATAACTTTACTCCTTTAATACGAAAAAACAAACTTGGTAATTTAATATTTAGAAGTTTTAAGATGTATAAAGGAAACTTTTAATTTTCTAGGTCATTTTTTTTTTGAGACAGGGTTTCTCTGTGTTAGCTTTGGCTGTCCTGGACTAGCTTTGGAGACCAGGCTGGCCTCAAACTCACAGAGATCTGCCGGCCTCAGCCTCCCGAATGCTGGGATTAAAGGTGTGCGCCACCACAGGCCAGCACTCCAGCTCTTGTAATAAATTTTATAACCTTATTCTTCTAGTTACTTCTGAGTAATAATTATATGCAGTTAGGCATCTTTATATGGTAATACACTCTTGTACATTAGTCAGTGTAGAAGATAAAGATAGATTTTTATAAAACATATTAATCTATTAAAATAATTTTCTTGTGCTCTGATATTACTCAGTAGCATCTATTTAAAAACAAACAAAAATAGTGTGGTGACAGAATCCAGAAATTAAAATACTGCCTCTGAGACCCAAGAATGGGATGTACTCTATTTTATTTTGTGTGTGTGTGTGTGCGTGTTGTGTGTGTGTGAGTGTGTGTGTGTGTATGTCTGTGTGTGTGTCTACCTAGGCTACAGGTTGAACTCAGACATCGTCCTCAAATTGCTTCACCACTGTATTTACTCTTTTTTTCTTAAAAATCATTCATTTATTCATTCATGCATGCATTCATTCTTTCACTCAATTTGCATATGACAAGCTTGTGCCATGGTGGCATGTGTGAAAATCAGAGAACAAATTTTGGGAGTCAGTAATTTTTTCTACTATGTGGCTTCCAGATCATGCGTTTTGGCAAGTGCCTTTATCCACTGATCCATCTCACATGCCCTTTAAAATTTTTACTTTTACATTTACTTAGTATGCGTGTGGGGGTAGGCATACACATGCCATGGCATCCCTGTGGAATTTACTGGAAAACCTTAAGGAGTAGTTCTTCCCATTTACTACATTGGTTCCAGGGATCAAACTCAGGTTGTCAGGCCTGGCAGCAAACACCTTTATCTGCTGAGTCCTCTTGGGACTCTACCACCTTCCTTTTTGAGACAGTTTTTCTAAGTGAACTGGAGTTCATGGATTAGCTATACTGACTGGTCAGCAAGCCTCAGGGATCTACCTGTCTGCTCCCCTAGCACTGGCATTACAAATGTCCTCTATGGTACTGGCTTTTATATAGGCGTTGAGGGTCCAAATTCAGACCTTCATCTTTGTACTCCAAGCACTTGAGTACAAATTCAGGCATATTGTCAGGCCAGTTGCTTTAAAAAATTCATTTACAATTTCTAATTATTTTGAAAACCTGGAATACTTGAAACAATATTACCTCACTGGCATAAGTTTTCAACCCACAAAAAAAAAAATTGCCATAGGTTAAATTTCAAAGATAATATCTCAAAGAGCACAACATTATTCAATAAACTAACAATACTTTTAAGGAGGTAGATTCATCTGAGATATGAACACTATTCTATGAATTCAGTGAATCTCCAAGTATCTTTAGGAAGTGGCACATCAGACCATCACTATATAACAATTATGAAAAGATTATATAAATCGCTATTTTAATATTCCAGTCACTTGTGCAAGTTGACTCAAAACTGATCTTTTTAAAGAGGAATGGTGAAAAAGAATCAAGCACATGCCTCTGGTCAGGATGTGGAAAAAAAAGATGGTTTGTATGCACAGAAAGTTCAAAATATTGAAACAAGTTTTGCATAAAAAGGAAACAGAGTAAGTCATACAGATCTAGACTGTTAACTTGTTTCTGGGATCACAGAGCTCATGTCTCCCAACTCCACATTTCATACACAAAAACAAAGATGTAGGGCACAGCAAAGCAAGGTATAACTTATCCACTTTAGTGACCAGCTTTACTAAGACTTAGCACAGAACTTCTAGTTACAAATTATGTAGGTTTCCAAAAATATTAAAATATTATCGAGAAAAGAAGAATCAAAGAATGAACTATGACTATGAGATTGATATATCAAATATTTCTTTTATCACATAACACTTTATCAATTTTCACCAAGTAGGTAAAATGTATAAAACACAATGAACTGCTATTTTCACAAATGTAAGATAAAAGAGATCGATTCCTACCCATTCCTCATGATACACTTCAAAAGTACCATTTCTGTGATTTCTTCTCTGGCTTACTTGATAGTATTTATTAGCTTTTCCTTTGTTTAGCCAGAGAATCATAATACCTGTTCATGTAGTTGAATCCCTACATATTTTCCAATTCTCAATGGAAATAGTTTATTATAAATATAATTCCAATGCTTAGTACCTTGCCTAGAACACAGCACAGCTGAAGATGGGCTTGTTAAATGACCAACGAGTGTAAGAGTGATCTAATGAATGCTCAAGTAAATTAGACAGTGATGGCAAAGGTATAGTGTATAGTGTCTTACTAAATTTCAAATTATGAAATATTTCACAACATGCATTTTACTGATTTATGATGTCCATTTTTAATATATAATGTGAAGGGGCTACAACTTTCCAAGTACAAAATGTTTCACTTTCAACAAGAAACAATAGAATTTAAATCAATAATTAATTACTTTATAGGCATACCAGTTGAAGAAAATTTTGATTTCAAAGAAGAAACCATTGAGATCAGTGCTAATTGAGATGAACTTAATCACATCATAGTTTTTTTTCATAGTAACACAGCACAAACAGGCAATTTGTCTGAATCTCTAAAAGACTATAACAACATAATCAAAGCTTATCACCTGCTTATGTAAGAGAAATCTTGGATAATTATGTGCAGGGATAATGATTTTTTGTCATTTAATTTCAATTATGCTAATCGTGTTAATGCCTTACTTAACATATTTGTATCTCACTTTTTGGAGCATAGCTATATTTCTGTGTGGCATTGCCTTTAACTTGCTTATTTGCTCTTTACAACAATCAAGTATGCTATGTACTGCTGATAATCATTTTTTTTCCCAAATTTTAGTCAGAACCCCTGTTAGAATAGTTTTATTAAGGAAGGATGCTCCCTAGGATCCTGGGTCTGTGATAGAACCTGAGAATTTAAATTTCCAGCAAGCTCTCAAAGTAGATTGATGCTGCCAGCTCAGGAATCTCAGTGTTAAACCTATTCAGCTACACCCCAATGGACGGAGCCAAGTTATTCTGCAAGTATTCAGAAAACATGAATGATTTGATGTTTCTCATATCAATTGGGTTTCTTAAAACTATTTGACAGATGGAAGTAGATCATCTTAGTTGTCACAATAACTTGTCACGAACCAAAAAGTATTTAACAATGGTAACTCTCTGGTTTCAAAAAAAAATCTTTAAAAAATAAATAAAGCTTGGGGCTGGAGAGATGACTCAGTGCTTAAGAGCATATGTCACTTTCGTAAAGAGCCGGGGTTCGATTCTCAGCACCTGCATGTCAGCTTACAACATTCTAGGAATGCAGCGTCTTCTTCTGAACTAGTAGTATCCAATCAGAAAACCCACAGATTCCTGCTGTGACAACTCGCCTTAAACCAGCCAATCACAGGATGGTCTACTGGATCACCCTTAGGGAAGTACTTAAAATGATTACCTACCACAAAAATAAGAGAAGTTCTAAGTTTAACCTCGTGTGCAGCTGTTTTGCTTCATCTGACATACAGCCTTAGCCCTACACTTCCAAGATATGTGACCTCCTAAACCTTTATTTGTAAAATGGGAAGCTATAATAACAATATTTATCAGACACAATTATTGTGAAGATTAAATGAGATGCAAGCAAGATCATCTGTTGTTGACCCCTGCAAGTTTCTCAATAAATATTTGTTATTAAAAACAAAACAAAACAAAAACTCAAAAAGAAAACATCTTATTTTCTCTAAGTAACTATTCTAAACTAAATAAAATGAAGGGAATTTGAATGCATCCAGAATCTACTTAGTATTTTTAGATATAATGATCATATGTTATTTTAGTCAAGATATAAATTAAATCATGTGAAATACACATATACGCAAATTGGAAATGATTTAATACTTACATTTTCTGTGGTTCCAGTAATAACATGGAGGCCATCATATGTCGATTTAATATACATACCCTAAGAAAAAGACAGGATCAGAAAAAGTGAAGCAATGGATATATTTTCCAACATAATGTAATTTTATTAATGAGTTAACAATGCTTCTTTAAACTGGTATGAAATTACTATGTAAGTTTGGTCCGCATGTGGGAGTTTTAACAGCAGGAGCAGGAGCTGTCTCTGACTCTGTTGTCTGCCTTTGGATTCCTTTCCCCTAACTGAATGGAACTGAATGGCCTTGTCTATCCTCAATAGAAGATAGGCCCAGACTTACTACAACTTGATCTGAACAAGATAGGTTGATATTTATGGGAAGTCTCTCTTCCTCTGAGGAGAAAGGGAAGTTGAGAGGGTGGGACTGAGAGGAGAGGAGGGAGGGGCAGTTCCAATCCAGATGTAAAGTAAATTAATTAGTTGATTAATGAAAAATAGTAGAACTTGCTATAAGGATGTTCTAGTTTCTAAAGGTTGTGTAAAGAAGCCTATACTCAGCCAGTTGTGGTGGTGCACGTCTTTAATCCCAGCACTTGGGGAGGCAGAGGAAGGCAGATCTTGGTGAGTTTGAGGGCAGCCTAGTTTACAAAGTCAGTCCAGGACAGCCAAGGCTACACAGGGAATCCTTATATTGAAAAACCAACCAACCAACCAACCAAAAAAAAAAAAAAAAAAGCAGCCTAAACTCAATCAAGTAACTACTTGATAAATTAAACTGCCTTCAATATATAAAATTCATCATGGTATTTCAATGTCCTGAACATAGCTCATTCTTTTAAAATCCATACTGTATATTATGTGGCAAAATAATATAGATTATAATGGAAATTCAAATTTTTGTATATATGTTATTGACATATGTTAATTATATCTGTAATTAGCTGTAGGTGAAACAGTAATAAAATCTTATTTATATAAACTTTGTTTTGCTATATTGTAGCATCCTGTATTTTCTTCCTTTATTTTGTAGTATTTTATATTTTTCTTTTTCCTCATCTGATATACAAAAGATTTAACAATAACAACACATTTGTAGAAAAGCATATGTTTAATATTTATGTAATGAAATCAATTTCTATATTATTCTGTCATACTTTTATGTCTTATATATTTACTTATCCAAATATACCCATGATTTCAGTGAAAAGAAAAAAGGAAATGAAGCAGAAATGTTAATTGTATGGAAAGACCAAGAAATGACTAGGTAGTTGTTTTATTCTAAAAAGTCATTTTAATTTGCCACACATCAAAGGCTAATAGTTCCAAAAACTGTTGAGCATTGAGCTCTAAATGAGAAATGAAATGAATGTAATTTTAAAAGAAGGCTGTGTACCAGTGAACTCTTGTTTTTTAATAGAAAGTCCATAATTTAATATATAATAAATAACCCAAACAAATATATACATGGAAATTAATTGACAAATTGGCTATTTCTTTTTGACCATAACAATATGGCAACCTTTAATCTTATATTGGTGATCATGTATGACATACATACTTTTGAGTTAATATTTATCTCATTACTTATTGGGAAGCAAATGTTTTAATATTAGAAAACGTAGAGAATGATTGTCATTAACACTAGCTAATAAAGGATTTTTATCAAATCAATAAATGATTGTAAACAATATAAGAGGTAAATACTACATTTTGTTTTTAGACTTTTACATTAAAACTTTGAGAGTAGGAGAAGGAAGGAGGCTGCCACGGATTAGGTGGAGGAGAAGCACATGGCTGGTGTGGATTTAGCCCAGATGAAGAACATTAGCACATATTTGGGATTATGGATGATAGGTAGCTTGATAGAAATTATCAGAACCAGATGGCATGGGATTGGGGCAGGGAGATATGGGAGGTAGTTTAGGGGATGAATATCTTCCCTGCCCCAGGTGAACCAAGGCTATTTAAAAAAAAGGATTGTGAGTTAAAAAAAGTGGGAAACAGCACCAAAAATAAAACATAATATTTGGACTTAAAAAATCAATAACATCATTTATAATTATCCAATGTACAATGTACCAAAGCCTGTTTTCATTATATTATATTTATTTTATGAAAGTCTATGTGGTGTAGTTACCATTGACCCTGTTTTAGTGGTAAGGAAACTGGGCACAGAATGCCTGAAGAGTCAGCCTAAGGTAGTGAAATCAGGTCTTATGTCTGAATCCAGACACACCTTCAAACACTAGGCTCCTGATTTTTGGAATTATTTATGGGAGAGCTAATGCATTTTTCTTATTAAAACACAATTCCTGATTAATGTTTATTATTTTGTCAAAATCTTAGGGATCACTCCATAGGCCTCATTCATGCAAGACAAGCACTCTACATTCAACTACACTTCTAGCTGTTGAAATACACTATAAAAGATTAAGATAACCTTGGCGTATATGTACTATGCACAGTAAAGTTTAAATGCGTAACTATGCTTGAAACTAGATATTTTACAAACGTATTATTTATAAAGCAATATCCTTTGATAATGCTAAGTAAAGGCTGGTCACATTTCTTTCTACAAATATTTCAATATGGAGTATATTGATTATAAATTACAGGTATCTGGTAAGTGTTTGAAATGGTTCTAGAAAAGTTTTGAGGAGTGCAAACTTGTACAACCACTTTAGAAATCAATCTGGCACTTTCCAGAAAATTGGGAACAGTTTGACCTGAAGACCAAGCAATACCACTCCTGGGCATATACCTGAAAGATGCTCCACCATACAACAAGGACAATTGCTCAATTATGTTCATAGCAGCTTTATTCATAATAATCAGAATCTGGAAACAACCTAGATCTCCTTCAACCAAAGAATGGATAAAGCAATTGTACATTTACACAATGGAATGCTACTCAGCTATTAAAAACAAGGAAATCTTGAAATTTGCAGACAAATGGATGGAAATAGAACAGATCATCTTGAGTGATGTAACCCAGACCCAGAAAGAGACATTGTATAAACTCACTTATAAGCAGATATTAGCCACATAATATAGGATAACCACACCACAATCCACAGACCTAAGGAAGCTAAATAACAAGCAGTACTGTAGGGAGAATGCTTAATTCTCATTCAGAAGGGCAAACAGAATAGATACCAGAAATAGCTGAAGAGAAGTACAGGAAGGAAGAGTACTATAAAGGTCCTCTGAAAGACTCCACCCAATGAAGGATTGAAGCAGATGCTGAAACTCACAGCCAAACTTTGGGGTAGAGCTCAGGGAGTCATATGGAAGAGTTGGGGGAGAAGGACCTTAGGGGAGGGACAGGAGCTCAACAGGGAGACTAATGGAACCAACAAATCGGGGCAGGGATGGGGGTGCTGCAGAGACTGATACATGAACCAAGGACCATGTATGGTGTGGACCTAGACCCTCTGCTCAGATGTAGTAGACAGGCAGCACAGTCTCCTTGTGGGTCCCATAATATGGGGAGTAGGGACTACTTCTGACATAGACTCTGGCCCCATGTTGATCACTTCTCCCTGGCAGGGCGGCCTTACTAGGAAACAGAGTAAAAGGATGCAGGCAGTTCAGATGAGACTTGATAGGTTGAGGTCAGATGATGGGGAGGAGGACTCCCCCTTTCTGAGGACTAGAGGAGTGGGGAAGGGGAGCTGAGGAATGGAAGGTGGGCCTGGGAGGTAACCAGGGAGCGGACTACAAATGGGATGAAAAGTGAGCAAATTTTTAAAAAAGAAATTAAATAATAAAATGAAATACTAAACATGTTTAAAAAAAGACAAAAGAAAATCTAGTATACTAATATAACTATTTGGAAAATGAACTAAAATTCTGGGATCATGAAAATTATGGAAATAATCTGTGATTTAGGAAATAATATGTGTAACTATGGCAGAAACTAGGAAATTTAAAAAGTAACAGTATTGTATCATTGATGGGCTCATAATAGTGTTATATAATTTATATCAAGGATACTTTTAAGATGAATGTAAATATTCAAATAAAGTTAGTGTAGAGCATGGTGGGTATAAGCCTTTATTCCCAGAATTTTGAAGGCAGGGGTCAGCCTGGTCTACATATTGAGTTCAAGGCCAGCCAGGGTTATATAGTGAGACCCCGCCTCAAAATAAACATTAAAATGATTAAGAGTGGGTGTAGATATATATAGAGAGATAGAGTTCAACTCTAAAAACTTCATATTCATGTGCAATAGGAGAGTAAGTATGATTTTAAAATGGCACAAGAAGAAAGATATTTTATATAGTATTATCATTTCTAATTTCAAAAAATCATTTGCTATAACTGCTTTTAATAATAAAAATTTATTTATCCTTTTAATTTCTCCTGGGTAGCAATAATTAGAAAAATGATGAAAATGTGGATACCAAAAGAAAGAGAAGAAACTTGGAATAACTTTAAACTAATCATCTTTTAAATGATTAAAATTTCACAGAAAATATACCCCACTACTTGTTTTTTTTTTCTGAAAATGTGATGAATACTGGCCTTGTATTTCATTAAAGCCATTTCTCTTATTTTTCCTTTTTTTGGGGGGGGTGTAGAATTAATTTTGGGGTTGACTTGAACAGCTCCCTTGTCACTGCTCATCTTGTTAAATTGACATTTGCTTTACTTAATCTCCAAATACCAGTTAAACAATAACAGTCAAAGCAGCCTAATAGTCGAAATGGTAAAATAAGGCATATTTGGAGATAGTTCAAAGGCCTCACAAGAGAAAGACACCTGAAGTTAAGAAGCACTCTCAACGATGCATACAGGCTCCTCTTTTCAACTCATTATCTCTTGTTTGTCATTTTAATAGATCTCATTTCCCATTTTTAATTTTCTAAGTATTGTTTTTAAAGCAAATCACATTGCTTAATCACAACTGAGCACACTTGTTTGCAGTCTTTCACCTGCACTTGCCTTTTAGACATTTCCTTCGGTTAAGCCCTTGCTGACGGTTAGTCAAATTCTCAAACTGATTTATTTTAAACATGACCTATGAAGGGTATTCAAAAGTGAGTGCATTTTTAAATAGCATCTTGAATAACTCATGTAAGGCCTCCAATCTTTTGCAATTTTGATATGAATCACAAGAGGTTCGCCCTGAATTCTTTCAGTTTATATTCAACATTTTAGGTTTTTGTTTCTCTCCCTGTGAAATCTCAACTCAGTTGATGTATTATTACCCACTGTCCTTTACAAATGAGGTCCTTAAAGCAACTTCAAGTTTAAAATTACCCTCTTAAGACGATCATACCTCCATCTAATAATTCCAAATTTGGATAAAGGATAATTTAAAGATATTTACCAGATAATATACTTAGGTTTACCTCATAAATCCCTGTCTCGTTATTATTTTATACAAAACAATGGTTAAGAATCCGTTGTTCTTTTCTTACAAAGTGAGAAAACAAATACTCTGTAGGTTTGCGAGGAAAATAAAAGGCAAATGGAAAGTACTTCTACCATCTACCCTAATTCTATTTTTCCCCTTTTCTCCCAAAGTTTTTTCCAAACGATTTAGATTTTTGGTTCTTACCATTTTAACTTTATGTCTATTCCAATAAGCAGATACAGACCTACGTTACATTTAAAAAAGATCTCTCCAGCGGCTATATCTTCCTAGAGAAAAGAAATGGTTCATAAAGTCCATCAATTAGTTTTGGCTTGGGATCCAAAAAACCAAAACAACCCAAGCACTCACAAGAGTCCAGCAGATTAAGATTTTAATTTGAATTAGGCAGCAAAACCTGACCAGTCGGGACAACAGCACAGAGTCAGGAGCTGACTGTGTCTTTGAACATTCATCTTAGTATTTAAGCAGATGACAATAATTTTAGTGTACTCAGCCTGCTACTGATTGATCAGGGCCACAGAACAGACTCAAGAGCTGAATTGTAACCATGAAGGGAAATTGCATAGAATTTGTAAAGGTTGGAACCACAAAGTCGGGGGGAGTGGGAAAGGCTGTGGCATTGTCCAACCATATTTTGACACAAGGGGTTGAGCAGGGAAGAGAATTTTGATGACTGGGCTTTATCTGGATCACCTAGTTTCAGGGTTCTCAACTCAGCTTTTGTAGTCAGGTCCCCTCCTGAATGATAAGGAAACAAAGGAGTGGGTAAGCTGCATGTAGTCAGCTAAGTCATGACAGACAATACATTTACAACTAGTGTGCCTTGGTTTAGATAACTGGCAACTTCCCTCTTTTCATTCTTTACTGGTTAACAGATAAACATGAACACCTGAAGAAGCAGGATAGCAAGTTCTGGGACCTGGAAACATGAATTCAGTTTTGACCCTGCTTGTTCTTCAGACGGCTAGACTCTGAAAACTGTCTCCTAATAGGCTCACTTCTCATATCTATTGTTTTCCATGATTTTGGTGCAAATTAGAGGGAAAACTTTGTGATTTTCTTCAAACAACACTCTTTAGCATCACAGAGTCATAAAGCTCAAAGAAACATCTAAAGATGATCTACTCTTGCCCCATTTTTTAAATCTGTGACAAAATCAAGGCCACAGAAGTTAAAATTATTCCCCCACCTTCCTAAGACTGCTCTCATATTTTATGTAAAATATTTTAGTCCAGATTCCCAAATTCTAATCTAACCTAATGTTGTATTAGTTCATATTTTTTATTGTGCACATTATGCTCTCTAAGAAGATATTTCATTGAAAATAACTTAAAAAGGAGATGGAGAAAGAAAAATTCTTAATATTATACATTGAAGGGTGCTTTTATTTTCAGAAACAAAATTACAGAGCACAGTCATCTCCTCATTCATAAGTGGATATGTTCCAAAAGCATAGGATTTATCTGGAAGTATAGATAGTTATCAAACATAGTATGTATATGTATTTTTTACTTATATAACCATAGTTATGGTGAATTTTAATTTTAAATACCTAATAATAAAATAGAACAATTCTGATAATATACTGAATTAATGGTAATATGAATGTAATTTCCTTCTCTTTAAAGTATCATATATTTTTAGTTTATCAGCTATACGAATCATTTTATGGTCTCTCCTTAGCATATCTGATTTTCTAGCACCACTATTTCTGTACTTTGCAGCTATTTATTATAAGCTAAATAAGAGATGATTAAAGATATCATGCCTTTACTTTAATAACCTCAATAGCTATTAAATAGCCAATGAGTGGGTATCATATATAGTATAGCTAAGCTGGACTAAAGGCTTATTCATGCCCCAGATGAGTAGGCATGAGGATTTAATCACACTACTCACAATGATATGTAAGTCAAATATAACAATTGTTTGTTTCTGGAATTCACATTTAATATTTAATATTTCAGGAAAACACATAAAAAACTTCAGAAGGGGGGGGAAGTGGTAAAATGAGAATTCTAAATCATAAAGGTTTCTTTATATAAGCTTACAAATATTAGAAATAAGCTTTTTAAAAAGTCAATATTAGATAAAATAATTACAGCTTATATGATGTCATGTAATCATTATGTTACATTTGATTTTCATCTTCTCATAAAATCACTCATAAAATCCAAAATATAAACACCCAGAGTCAATTTGCCAACTAACAGGAGAAGTCATTGTATAGAATACATGGATGACCTCAAACTAAATATCACTGATGGTCAATACAGAATTTCCTTAAAGACATATATACCTATATGTGTGGAAAAGCCACATAAAAGTTAAAATGTACTTAGAGATCATTAAATGTATGTTTGTTTCTAAGATTTCTATTTTTTTTTTAGAATATCATTATCTATGGGGAGAAAGTTTAGAACATCACAGGATGAAACTAGCGTATAGTAAGAATGTTGCAGTTAAATGTGTTCCAGCTAGTTTCTGTTTAGTGTGTCTGTGTCTTCCTCATCCCTATCAGTTTTACATACTTGCTTTTTAATGGAATATTTAAAAACTCTTCCTTGAGTTAGCTTGATAATTAATATACTTTAACAAGTTGAACAAACTATTAACATAAAAATTTATCAGTGACTTTCATGAATGTTAGCCTAGTGGTAGCAATATTGTTTATTCAATTCTTATAACAAGAGATGTGAAAATTTGAATGGATCAATTCATAAACATAGTTTCTGGGGAGATGGACTGGTGGGTAAAGATTGTAAAGTAAGTATAATGACCTGAGTTCAGACCTCCAGCACCCACACAGAATGTCAGGCATGGGGAACCTGCCTGTAATCTCAGTGCTGAGAGAAACAGGAGGTATTGGGGTGCTTGTCGGACAGTCAGCCTAGTGAGCTAGTCATTCTGGTGAGCTCCAGTTTTATTTAGTAAGATACTCTTGTCTCAAAAATAAAAAGAGAAAGCACAGGGGGTGGTAGTGCATGCTTTTAATCCCAACACTCTGGGATCCACTCTGCTGGATTTCTGAGTTTGAGGCCAGCCTGGTCTACAGAGTGAGTTCCAGGATAGCTAAAACTACACAGGGAACCTCTGTCTCAAAAAACCAAAAATGAAAAAGAAAAGTGTTCAAAACAGAGAGAGGGACAAAGCAGTTGAGGACTGTTGTAGGTTATTTGATCACATTGTGAACCCCGAGATTGTTTTGTTTACCAGAAAAATGCTTGACCATAGGTCAAGAGGTGGACCAAGTAACCAGTCAACAGGAAGTGAACATAGAAAAAATCATAGAGAGTAAGAGGAGGACATCTAGAGAGACACATAGAACGTAAAAGGGAAGGACATTCAGTTTGAGATGGTGTCAGGGAAGAAGCATTCCTTCCTTTGGGATGTCTGCTAAGGAGGAAGGTCAGTTTGGTGCTTTCTCTGCCTTTCTGAGCTAGCAGGCTTTCACCCCCGCCTCTGGCTCTGGAGCCTTCATTAATAAAATAGACAGTTTTGCTAAAAACAACAGAGGAGGACACTCAATGTTAAAACCTGACCCCAACATGTGCATGTACAATCAGTCATGCTTGCCTAGACACACATATACATACACTAATATACATATAACTGACATGCATTCACACACAAATATGTGGCTTTAACTACCTACCAAATGCAGGAAAAGATCTATTAAAGCCAGAATAAATCAAAGTAAAATAAACAAAAGACCTACTTAAGTGGCAGATAATGTTGTGCTTACTATAAAACTCTTAAATTTTGTCTCCAAGCTAAGAAAATTTAATTCGTGAAAGAAATGCAACCAATGATTACTCAATTAAATGGGACAATTCAGAAATTACTACTTTCATTTCTCTCATATTAATTGATTTGTCTTCTAAAGGTTTCTTTTATAACACTCTCCCACTACCATGACTTCACTAGGAAATGAAAAGAAGCAAGAGATTCTGTGGAAAATCATAGGCATTTACATTTTGAGGCCACTTCTAGGCTCACATCATTTGCTGTGTGCTGATGGATGATAGCTTTGATAAACATGAAATTCCTTACCAGCCCTTCACTTGGTTTGATATTTGCCAGCTGAATCACTTCCAGGTGAGCAGACTGTGAAACCAAAGGATCTGATGACAGGGATATGATGTGGTCACAGACTCCAGAAAGAGTTTTACACTAGAGGTGGAAGAGAAAGGTTTTGGTAAACACATGTTGTAAGTAACATATACAGAGAACCATTCATTATAGTGTTTAAAAGTTTTATTTGAGTTTTAGTGTTCACGTGTGTGTGAACATGATGATGATGGCCTCCTAGGCATCAGATACCACTAGAGCTGGATACAGGTAGCTGTGAGCTATTAAATGTGGGTCCTGGAAACTAAACTTACTCTTAATCACCAAGCTTTCTTTCCAGCCCCTAATACAATTTTTTAAAGGAGGAAAAACATACAGTTGAAGGATGTCAACTAGCATTTTATTATTTAAAAATTCTTATATAAAAGGTCACCAGGTACACATAATACAGAAAATGCATCTCTATTTTTTAACTTATGGATATATGAACTATATGTCTGGATGTTAATGCACGTTACAGTTATATATTATTTTTATTATTTAATGCATCATGCCTAAATTATTTACTAACAATTTGATAATCCAAGAGCTTCTTACTATTTAATTCAAATAATATTAAATTCCAGATGTGTTTTACATAATGATCAAAAGCGTAAAAATAAAAAAGCATCACTGGTTTGGTTAATTCTTCTTGTATTTTTCTTTACTTTATGAATTAAGTTTACCTTTGTATAAAACTTGGCACTTCCATAAGGCATAGCTTGCAACACCTAATCTATATCTTCACCCTCTCTGACCAGTCAAGAAAGCCATCTGATTCTGAATCTCTCTGAGGCAGGAACCATCTATATTCCAGTCATCTTTAATTGTCCCCTGTACGAACTCATACCTCAACACTGTAAATACATTATACAAATGAGCAGAAGATCAAATAAGTCTTTTTCTCTGCTGAAAAAGTCATTATTTTGTGGGGACCAATGTATAATACTCTTTCTCCACTGCGTTCTACATGCTCTGTGATGACTGCATTAATTTACCTTGAAGGTGGTGATTCTTTTTCTCTCTCTGGGCTCAGCTTCCTTTGACTATAGAAACTGTCAGGCCCTCATATTCGACCATGTCCCCTGGATGGGGAGACCTGGTGGCACTCAGAGGAAGGATAGCAGGTTACCAAGAAGAGACCTGATACCCTATGAGCATATACAGGGGGAGGAAATCCCCCTCAGGAACAGTCATAGGGGAGGGGAATAAGGGGAAACTGGGAGGGAGGGGCGAATGGGAGGATACAAGGGATGGGATAACCATAGAGATGTAACAAGAATAAATTAATAAAAAAATTAAAAAAAGAAACTATCAGTCTAAATTTGCCTCTATACTGGGACTCAGGGTTTTTGCATTTGTTTCTCAAGATTACACTTTAATCAGTTCCTAAAGATCAACATTAGTCACATAACACCAATACACAGAGAAAAAATACAGGCTTGATCAGGATAGATGCTTGTAATTACCACACTGACAATGATTTTGTCTGTAAACTAATTATATTCTTGAGGCTGCTTTCTTCAGATAGAAAATTATATGATGCAATGAAAATTGCTTTATAAGCCTTATGATCTGAAATATGATGACATATTTAAAACAGCCAAATATTCCTCCTATCTAAAGATAATAGACAAATACTTACTTGTCTTACCTATTTTTTGTTACCTATAATGTTTTTAGTCCTAACACATGAAACGAATTAACTATTCTTAATTCCACGACCGTCTTATAATGAATAATCACACCAGCAAGTCCACTGCATAGCAGTCATGACAAGTTCACTCCTCTTCCTCTCTCTGATATTAAGGTCTCAGTACCTTTGCTAAAACGAAGGTATTCACCTTGGTAAACTTCTCCTCACAAGTGATGGTTAGTGTTAATTGTAAACTTGACAATCTAGAATCACCTGAGATATAGGACCACGGCATACTTGTGGGGGTTATCTTGATTTCATTATTTGAAGTGGGACGACCTGCTCATTATGGCAACACTATACTCAGCCATAGAACTCTGGACTATATGAGAATAAAGAAAGCTAGTTGAGCACTAGCCTTTCTGTATTCATTGCTGTTTCTGATGATCGATGTGATATTACCAGCTCCATCAAGCTTTAGCTGCTGTAACATTCTCCACAATGATGGACTTTAACCTGGAACTGTGAGCTAAAATGAATCCTTTCTTCTTTGTCAGCCTCCCCAGTGCTTGTAATACAGGGTTACATTATTATTTTAAAACTCAATTATATTAACACTACCCTAGACTGTATTTTTCAAACCTAATAGAGTTGGGACGTACATTTAATATTATTTCTAGTAGAAATTATTTGTATAGTGCCTACGAATGTTTGGCATAATGAAAAATACTTCATATTCATTCTCATTTATCATTGTAATGTCCCGAAGTAGGTATTATTATAGCTAACTGAACAGATGTGAGAATTAGGCTAAAAAACAAGCATGGTTGCTGATTTGGCAGACTGATCTGAATTCTTAATTATTGTGTTTATTAGTTATTAGTTTGTTTCTAATAAACTTCAATTGTATTGTTTTGTCTGCATTAGATGTGTGTTAGATAACACAGCTAAAACATAGTATAATAAAATAAAATAATATCTATAAGTGTTTTGCAACATAGTATTCCTTGGAATACATCTTTCTTCAAAAGTTTAAGGCAATTTTAGCAGCAAAAGGGCAATTCTACTAACTCTAGAAGATGATTGGTAACACTTTGTAAAGGACATTTTTCTTTTTCTCAATATTCACCCAAGATGATTTCTTATCTTTAGCTCTAAAAGCAAAAAATAAAAACATCTTAAAATATGTGTCGGATAAAATGAAAGGCTGATGTTCTCTACTAGTCTAGGGGTTAGGATTCAGCCTTCTCTGAAATAAATCTAAAGAGAATAAACAATGACAATAAGTATTATAACTATATTTTTTGGATTGCCATAAGCTACTCAAGATTCTGACAAAAATTAATTCCTGAATAACAATGAAAAAGGCTAGTTATGATAAAGAACACTTTGTATATAAGTAGTTTCCTGTTATTTTTTCTTTTTTCTTTTTTTATTAATTTATTCATATTTCATCTCAATGGTTATCCCATCCCTTGTATCCTCCCATTCTCCCCTCCCTCCCATTTTCCCCTTATTCCCCTCCCCTATGACTGTGACTGAGGGGGACTTCCTCCTCCTGTATATGCTCATAGGGTATCAAGTCTCTTCTTGGTCCTGTTATTTTTGATGGGATCGTTTATATTAATACAAAATGTGAATTAATAAAATTAGTAGTTTATAATTTTAGAGTATTGAGGAGCCCCTCAGGTATGTTCTTATGAATCACCTTGTCTATTTTAATATAAAAACTATAAGGGGAAAAAGAAGATCTGGGCAGAACATGTTTATTATAGGCAATACTTAGTCACTTTAGGGAAGTCACAAAACAGCCTCATTTCATTAACCACTAATAAGATATAAGAATGGGGGGGGGTGATGGGAGAACCCAGAGGGGTCAGGAGCCCTACAAGGAGCCCATCAAGGCCAGCAGATCTGGACCTAGGGGAGCCTGCACAAACTGTTGTACCAACCAAGGACAATGCATGCAGTAATCCTAGATCCCTGTTCAGTACTAGCTCATTCGCCATCCTTGCGGGGAGAGATGGGGGCTGCCTCTGACAAGAACCATGGTGCTCCTATTTGTTCACTTCTCCTTGGTGGGGAGGCCTGGTGGCACACAGAGAAAGGATAAGCAGGCTACCGACATGAGACCTGATAGGCTGCGATCATATGTTGGGGGAGGAGGTCCCCTTCTGTCACAGAACTAGGGTAGAGGAATAGGGCAGAAGAGTGGGGATAGGAAGATACAAGCGATGGGCTAACAATAGGGATGTAATCTGATAAATTATAATAAAATTAAAAAAGAAATAAAAAAGAAGGAAAAGGAAGGAAAACAGATTCTAGAAAAAAGATATAATATTCTTCCACTATCTCTGAACTTATCTGATAATATTAGATAAATAAACTTTAACTATTATATTTTTAAATGGAAATTTATCAAGTGATCTAAATACAAACACAGTAAAAAGATAAGGGATAGAAAAGTCTTATGTTAACTGTAGCGCACACTCAGGCATGATTAAGTTACTTGAAATATTTTTGTTTTTACAAATAACTGTAGTACTGTTCAGTTATTCTTCAGAATGTATTGGAGCAAGTAAATGGAAAAATGTTGAGATTTATTAAAACGGAATTCTAATCCATATGACCTAGTTTAAAAAACCAGACAAAAACTCTGGGCTCACTGGGTTAAACAAAAAAGCTTTACCAAAAGCAACTTCTACTTTTCATTTATTTACATGAATACAAATTACAAAGGATATAAAATACAGAACCCAAGGTAAATTAAGAAATCAGCAGATAGCATACATGTGAAATATATGATTCAATACACACGTAGTTTAAGTAACCCAGGTTTATTATCAATTACATAGAAAAGAATAAGTTTTTTGTGGGAAATGAAATGTTAGTTACTGATAAAAAAACATTTCATAATAGTTTAGAGAACAGAGTGTATCCCTGCAAAATTTATATTTTATTTGGAAAACAAAATGTATGCTTTTTTAGTAAAATATACTTTGAATCAAATAATGGTAGATTCTAAATGATAAATTTCATTTGGAAATATAATATTCAGTGTCTCAGTTCTCCATAGATCTTTGTTGAACTAGAAATTCTTTTTATTACATTTATCTGAATATGTGAGTATGTATACACACACAAGAAGAGGGATGGAGGGAGAGGAAGGAAGGAAAGGATGGAGGAAGGAAGGGAGGGAGGACACACTCAACCCATCAGTTTTCATCTTCAACCAAATATTAAGTTCAAATTGTCAGCCTTCCTGGCAACCATATTTACTCACTGAGCACTGAGCTAGAAATTCTGTACTTTTATCTACTATGCATCATTGAAATATAAGGTACACTCAATCACAGATAACGTGGAAAGAACAAAGTTAAGGTACAAAACTTAAGTTAGTGTTTTATTTCATATAAATATTCCCCAATATAAGAAGAATTTTTATTCATATGAGTAAAGATAACTTTTAACTTCAAAACTAATGCAAGAGAATAATAAATTTCAATGTGACTTCAAAATTATATCTATGTCTAGAAAAGACTGTTTAAAATATCTTCAGGAATCAACTACAGATACAAGTAAATAAAGGTCATGTATACTCATTTCCTTAAAGACTCCAAATTCTCTTGTAACCTATCTATTTAAAAATAAGATAGTGGAGAAAAAAAAGAAGCACAATAAAATTAAATAATCCTACCAGAATCTTAATCATACCTGTATTAATGCCAACCATAAAGTCAACAATCACAGAGTAAATGCTATGTGATTTAAATGCCAAATAAAATGCTTATGGATTCCACAGCTTGGAGTATTGCTTCTGCTATTTATTTTAGGTTGTATCCTTCGCATTACAAACATTAAGCATGTTACACTTGTAGCTCTTGAAAAAGTAATAAAAGAAGTAAGAGCGTGTGAGTTAAAATTACTATTTCAAAGCCTATTACACTCAAATTATCATACCTTCTAAATTATTACATGGAAATGTAAAGGCCCTGACAATTGATAGCATTTATTTTCTCACTAAAGCTTCTAATTGCTGAAATCCTCATAGTCATAGAATTTCAATGAGTATAACTGAAACTTTTTGTTCTATCTTCCTAAACAGTATGTGGGGATCCTGAGAGGTCAAACAACCTGTAGAAGTTAACAAGAGTTAAAGGCATAGTCAAAGCAAAACCCTGCAAATCTTGATGCTCAATAAAGTATTTGTTCTCCAATGACATGATAATCTTATAAAAGAACAAGTCAGAGGTGTAAATATAATATTTCTTTTGAGACAGGGTTTCTCTGTGGTAGTTTTGGCTGTCCTGGACTCGCTTTGTAGCCCAGGCTGGCCTCAAACTCACAGCAATCCTCCTGCTGTGGAAAAAGTTCACATAGAATTTTGATTAAAAACAAACAAACAAAAGACATTATGTATTTCACTATATTAGGGTAGGGACACAGTATAAGGTAGAACCCAGAACAAGATCTATTTATTCTATTTTCCTGTTATTTTGTGATCAGGAAGCAGTGACAGCCAGCTTTGTGATGGGTCCCCAAGTAGATGACAGGAGTCACAGATGGTATGCTACTTTCTAGGCTCAAGGATAACATTTTAGATGTATTGGTAACTCATGATGAGATTATTAAGAAGGTGACCTAAGATTTGAGAATTAGATTCACATAGAGCAACTTAAGGATTATATCATGTACTTCTTTTTTAGGTAAATAAGTACAAAACAGCTGAAACCTCCAAGAGATGTTAACACATACACTCCAGAAATTTGAAGGTGGCCATGTATGGTTTTGTGACAGTTAGGAATTAATTAATTCTCAGCTCCAAATTTACCCTTCAGTGCCTTTTCTGTGGTAATGGACTGTATTGTATTCCTATGTATTTCCTTTCTTGCACTGCGTATAATGTAATATGTTTTGTCAGTGGAGGTCACTGAAGGGACACTGCAGGGGGAAAGAAGGCTTCTCTTCCAAGTTCTCATGGGCTACCACATGTTAAATTTTCTTGTTTCTAATTTAAGGTCTATGAGTAATGATTATTTTTGGGGTGGTGTCACCAGGTAATGTCTTGCTACAACCACAAACCTAGACCTTCATTCAAACCTTTCAGCAACTTTGCAGCTCTGTCTAGGTTCAAACTCTGCCATCTTGAGGCTATCTTAATATACTTTCTTGAAATCTTACTATAGCAGCACCAAAAATCTTGCTATAAGATCTTCCACCATTTTCATCTGCCTACATTATGAAATGTCGCTCCTATAACAGCAATTCTGGGTCAGCTCTAATCTATGCAAACTTGAAACAACATCTCCTAAGGCCTGGGGGTGACTGCTTTGGCTATAAAAAGTATCTTTTACTGGTATTCATTTGTCTTAGTCTTCAGGAATAATTTATGATTCCTTTTATATCACAATGGACATCCTTCTAATATAGGCTAATAATTATTTGTACCAAACTTCCCTTGTTTAAGTCATTGTGTAATTTTCTTCTTTATACTGATTCAATTACATTGGACATTAATTTTATAGTAAGTGGGCGGTAATTTAAAAAATCTAGTGTCTTTGATCACGTAAAGTGGTACCAGAAAAAGATTGTCCTCAATTGGGTTATTTGGTTTGGTGGTGTTTAATTTCTTGAGTTCTTTATATATTTTGGATATTAGACTTTTGTCAGATGTACGGTTGGTGAATATCTTTTCCCAGTCTGTAGGCTGTCGCTTTGTTCTGTTGTCAGTGTCTCCTGCCTTACAGAAGCTTCTCAGCCTCATGAGGTCTCATTTATTAATTGTTGACCTTAAGGCCTGGGCTGTTGGTGTTCTGTTCAGGAAGTTGTCTCCTGTGCCAATGTGTTCCAGGCTCTTCCCCACTTTTTCTTCTAAGTGACTTAGTGTCTCTGGTTTTAAGTTGAGGTCTTTAATCCACTTGGATTTGAGTCTTGTGCAAGGTGACAAATATGGGTCCAGTTGCATTTTTTTACACATAGACCTCCAGTTAGACCAGCACCATTTGTTGAAGATGCTATCCTTTTTCCATTGAATGGATTTGGCTTCTTTGTCAAAAATCAAGTGACCATATGTGTGTGGATTCATCTCTGGGTCTTCAATTCGATTCCACTGATCAACCAGCCTGTTGCTGTGCCAGTACCATGCTGTTTTAATTACTATGGCTTTATAGTACAGTTTGAGATCCGGTATGGAGAGTCCTCTGGAGGATCTTTTATTGTACAAGATTGTTTTAGCTATTCTGGGTTTTTTGTTTTTCCATATGAAGTTCAGAATTGAACTTCCAATGTCTTTAAAAAATTGTGTAGGTATTTTGATAGGGATTGCATTGAATCTGTATATTGCTTTTGGTAGGATGGCCATTTTGGCTTGGAACTAAACAGAGAATTCTCAACAGAGGAATATCAGATGGCTGAGAAACACTTAAAGAAATGCTCAACTGCCTTAGTCATCAGGGAAGTGCAAATCAAAACAACTCTGAGATTCCATCTTACACCCATCCGAATGGCTAAGATCAAAAATTCAAGTGACACCACATGCTGGCGAGGATGTGGGGAGAGAGGAACACTCCTTCATTGCTGGTAGGAACGCAAACTAATACAGCCACTTTGGAAATCTATCTGGTGCTATCTCAGAAAACTGGGAATAGGGCTTCCTCAAGACCCAGCTATTCCACTCCTTGGAATATACCCAGAAGATGCTCCAGCACACAACAAGAACATTTGCTCAACCATGTTCATAGCAGCCTTATTCATAATAGCCAGAACATGGAAACAGCCTAAGTGTCCCTCAGTAGAAGAATGGATAAAGAAACTGTGGTACATATACACTATGGAATACTACTCAGCTATTAAAAACAAGGAATTCCCAAAATTTGTGGATAAATGGATTGAGCTAGAAATGATCATAATGAGTGAGTTAATCCAGAAGCAGAAAGACTCAAATGGTATATACTCACTTATATCTGCATACTATCCCAAGGGGCATGTCCCATGAAGGCCTTCACTTACCAGGAAACTGGGACAGATGGGAGGACATCCTATTGGGACTCTAGATGAGAGAAGCATGGGAGAATAGCAAAGTAGAAGGATCCAGAGGGTCCTACAAACCTACAAGTAGAACATTATGATAGGCAGATTTGGGCCCAGGGGTCCTGCTCAAACTAAGGCACCAGCCAAGGACAATACAGGCCGTAAACTTTAAACCCCTACCCAGATCTAGCCAATGGTCAGAACATTTTCCACAGTTGAGTGGAGAGTGGGTTATGACTTTTACAGGAACTCTGGTGCCTCACATTTGACCATGTCCCCTGGAGGAGGAGACCTGGTGGCACTCAGAGGAAGGACAGCAGGTCACTGAGAAGAGACTTGATACCCTATGAGCATATACAGGGGGAGGTAATCCCCCTCAGGAACAGTCACAGGGGAGAGGAATAAGGGGAAAATGGGAGGGAGGGAAGAATGGGAGGATACAAGGGATGGGATAACCATTGAGATGTAAGAAGAATAAATTAATAAAATATTTTAAAAAAAGATTGTCCTCAAATTCATCACTTTATGTGGCTATTCTGCTTTCTCATGATTTTGTGAGTTTATCATAAAAGAACTGGGGCATTTAGTCCTAAAAATTATAGCTAGCCCAATTCTTCAACTAAATTAGAAAGGCTAGTTTCAGTTTGTTCACAGATAGTGTTCACAGATAGTGTAGTGTCAGGAAACTAATTTTTAAAAAACTTTCAATAGTGCCCTTTCTACTACATTATGTTAGGTTTCAACATAAAGAAATACTTTGTGTGGACAATGATTGTACTCTCGGAGTCAGTCTAAGTATTAAAGCATTCTGCAACATATAATACGGCAGGCAAATAATATCACCAAGAATACACATAAATATACTGTCTATATATGTCATAAAAAACAGTAACATCATGTTATTTTTTTTTATGTAGGCTGCATTTTTTTAGGATACAGGTTTCTCCTTTTGCCCTAGGAAAGGCAAACATTTTTTTATTTCCATCATATTATACTTGTATTTCTCCTTTGTATTTTTGGCATGGATTAGGAGTTAGTTTTTAAAAAAATGGTTTATTTATTTTTACTTTGGGTATATGAGTATTTTGCTTGTGTGTGTGTGTGTGTGTGTGTGTGTGTGTGTGTGTGTGTGTGTGTGTGTGTG
>OU015760.1:3189720-3236264 GCA_907169655.1 Acomys percivali | reverse complement strand
GTGTGTGTGTGTGTGTGTGTGTGTGTGTGTGTGTGTGTGTGTGTGTGCGTGCCATGTGAATGGCTGGTGCTTGAGAAGGCCAGAATAGGTGTTGGATCACCTAGAACTGGGGTTACAGATGGTTGGGAATTATAACGTAGGTGCTGGAACTGAACTATAATGTAGATACTGCAAATCAAATGCAGATCCTCTGTATGAGTAGCAAGTGATCTTAACTGTTCAGCCATCTCTCCAGTAGAGAGATTAATGTATAGTTAAAAGTTTCTAGTATTACTAACCACTAAATTGTCAAAATCCAACACAACAGTCAAGAAACCAATTTCTAACTCAGTAATAGTGTTACCATGTATCTTCATGTTGACTACAAAGGGTAAATTGGTGTCAGGTTAGCAGGGATACATGAATTGTAATGTATGCCAACCAGCATCCAAATGTTTTTCATGTAGAAAAGCAGTATTAGAAACCATTTAAATGAAAATAACTAGAAATTACATGCCTAAACGCTATAGTCACAAAAAAAAGTCAAGCATACATTAATTCAACTTGCATTTGGACCAAGATAACAACTTTAACAGAGGATACCAGGTTATAATTGATAAAAGTGCCTTTTCACAGATCAGAGAACTTGAAATTTTAAGTTATTAGCATTCTACTGATTTCAAGAAAGCTCTAAAGATTCAATAATGCTATCACCTTGATTATGCTATGGGGCATGCTACTACAGTAGCACCTAAATCATCTTTAACGTTTGGGACCATTAGCAGAGGAAAGCTATGTTATATAATATGTGAGGACAAAGACTAACAGATCCTTACTTCCTTTGCCAGACTCCTCTCTTAGATCCAACACTTGCACTTGTGTACTTTATTCTAGACAGTAAGAAACACACAAGAATCTCAATTCAAATGGATTTTTAGAAAAAATAATAAAATTGCACATAAAATTATACAAGGTGTTTATAAAATGAGAAAAAAAACTTTAACACACAGAAAGTAGTCAAATAAATTATCAAAGTCAACTCAGGAAAAATAGTTTGGGGGGGGAAAGAGATGAGGAGAAACAAGGAGGGGGTAAGGAAAGGGAGAGGGAACTGAAGGAGGGAATAGGGGATGAGGGAGTAGAGAAAGTAGAGGAGGAGGAAAAGAAGGAGCATATTGTTGAATGGTAAAGCACTTCATAAGTAAAAATTTTTTGAACACTAAAATAAAAAAGGAACGCATGCATTATTCTTTCCATTCAGTTTACAAAGACCACCTTGTTTTTTTTTTTAAGGTAAAAATATGCTATTTGGTATCAGAATAGTTTGATTTAAGCAGTGGGACATTAATGGACTCACATGGCCTGGAACTTTTTTAAGAGTTTATCAAAGCTGACAAGTTATCCTGGCTCACAAATGAGAACAGCAGGGTTGCAACAAGCACAGTTGTCAGCTATCGGCCAAGGCCTGCAATAGTATTTCTAAATGGAAAGACTGCAGTCAAAGGTGAGAGGGAGGAGAAAAAGCATGCAACTAAAGAAAGTCCTAGATTCTCATAGCCAATTTACCATATAAAACAAGGATGGTAGCAACACAAAACAGATGGTCCTCAACATGCCAAGAAACATGTAATATAAGACCTAACTGAAGGAAATTTTGACTTACACATTTGATAATATATAACACTGACTAAATTCAGTAAATGATCACTCCAATATATGGTACATTAATTATCGCCAATGTACTTTATGGTATTGCTCTCTGTCTTGACAATTAAATCTAATGGCAAGACCCCAAACTCCAGGTTGTTGAGTTCTTTTCTTTCACTATCAAAATTTACATTAATACAAATCCCTGTTTATCACTATATGCAAATTCTGCCAATATACATTTTCATAGATTTCTCTGATTTTAAAGATGAAAAACATGGAACGTCAAAACTGACCTTAAGCCTTATTCAAACCTATTTTGATTATTTTCCTTATATGAATATGAAATTACGCCCAAAACCCATAAAAAGTATCAATACAGTAGAATAAAATATATAATTTTCTTGTTTTCATTGTAATCAAATTATAAGTTAACTGAAAGGGGGGAGTGTGTTTGCAGATTAAAAAATTCAGCTCTCTTTCCAAGCAAATGTAATAAATATTACTATTCCAGAACATGCACCTCTAAAATTTTCATAGTAATGATTTACTCAGTGCTTATGCATCATAATTTAGAATCTTTGCTTTATTACTGCTCAATGAATATTTGGGTATATTAATATATCTTATTCATAAATTATATATTCCTGAACATTTTAGATAGTTATTATGAATAGTAAATATTATATCCGGTAAATATACCATAGTTGACTACAGTGTTACTCTATTTCTCATTTTTCATTATTCTATATTATGCTTCTTTGAACGTTTCCTATAGAAAATGCTGTGTCTCACAATTTAGTTTAGATTCTAGTTCCAGGAAAATATAGGATTATGGACTCAGTAGCCAGACTACAAGAGTTTTTATTTTATTTTATTTGAGAATTTCATCCATGAGAATTGTATTTTCAGCATTTCCACCTCTCCGTCTCACTATCCAGTTCCTTACGTGCCCTGAGCTAACCGAACTAGGTACATTTATTATTGCATTTGTGTACATGTGTTTAGGGATAACCACTTGAGACTGGATAACCTATCAGAGAGATTGTTGATGAAGAAAATTGATTTTTATTCTCTTAACAGCCACTGATTGCCTAAGGCTCTTCATCTAGAGGTGGGATCTTGTAAAATTTCCTCTATTCACATTACCATGTCAACTGGTGATACCATTATGCCATTATGGTACTATGTAAGGCACCATACTATTGAGATTTCAAAGATGCACCTTCTCTGTCCTGTCTAGAAGACACTAAGTAGCAGCAGGCAGCCTAGTCCATTTGGTTTTTTTTATAATCTTTCCACCCTCTCTTTCATAATTTTTCCTGAATCTTGGAGTACAGGCTGCACTGAGTTCTTAACTGATCATAAATCATTTCTGTCATTTTGTGAAACTTAACATAACCATTCTATATTTAAATTTATTCATCCATAAAATAATGATAGTAATATTTTTTCTGAGAACCAAAATAAAATAGTTTGTATTGACAACCCAAAGTAATGGCAGAAGCAAATTGTAAAATACATGGTAAATATTAGAATTAAATTTTCTGAGACTTGAAAGTATGTCAAATTTGCTTTCCTAAAAGGATTTGGCACTATACATGTATAGCAATAAATTCTGCTTATCCTATTTTCATGAAGGTTACTATCACCACGTGAGTGTGATTAAAAGTATGTTTGTGAATAGACAAAAAATATATTTTATTACTGCATTTAAAAAAATGTCTCAATATCTGAGGATGGCTGTGTCTGGTGAGTACTAGTAGCTATTATGATTTAATATAAGTTGTGAAGATTGCTGTTAAAAATACATAAAACCTAGGATATGTACTTTATCTTTTGATAATTTGTTCAAACTGTCATTTAAATATAATTAGCACTTCTATGCTCTTTTTTCTTCTTAACCATCTCATCTGTTTGTTTATTATGTATTCTTTGTCATTCTATACCTTTGTATTCTGGAATTTGATTTATTTTGCTTCACTTATTTTATAATTTTGCTCAAATATATTTATCAAGAAAGTACTTTAATAACCTTATTAATCTAAAAACATGTGTTTTGAAAATTTGTTTTTGCACATGAGCTTTGGCCATTGCTTTTCTTTGAAATATTTGCAGTTTTTTGATCTTTTGGAAATATATTCATTCATGTTCATTCTCAATCATATTCATGCACACATATTCTTTCTCTCCTCCCTCCCTCCCTCCCTTACACAATCCCTTCTCCCTCTCATATTTGATATAGAGGGCCATATGCAACCCAGGTTGACTTAGAGCACATGATCCTCCTTTCTCAATTTCTAAAGTACTGGACTACTGAAATACAACATCAAATTTGGTTTCTTTTTCACTTGACTCTCTGGCTGAATAAAGGCAGGGTTACTTCTTGCCATTATAATTATGAAATATTACTATGACAATATCTTGAAATAATTATCCTTCCAACATATTTTTTACTTTGGTGAGTATTTGAATTTATTTCCAAAAGTTATTCTATTATATCCTTTATTATTGCTTTCTTTCTCAGAAAGAGTTGTTGGTGAGCTAACCAAAAGCTACCTCTAAAGCCTTTATCTTCTCTCATATTTGTCATTTTTGAATATGTAAATATCTTATTACTGTATTATTAAAGTCTGCTTTTTTTAAAGTCTCAATTTTTCTTTAATATCCACTCTTACTTTTAATGATTTTTAGTGTGGTCTTACTTCTCTTCCTATTTTGTTACTTTTAATACAGGCACTTAATTTTTTTATTTTTTTATTAAACTAATTTATTCAGATTACATCTCAATTGTTATATCCTCACTTGTATCTTCCTGTTCCCCTTTCCTCCCTCTTTCACCCTATTCCCCTTCCCTAGGTCTGTGATGGAAGGAGCCCTCCTCCCCCAACATATGATCACAGCCTATCAGGTCTCATGCTGGTAGTCTGCTTAATCTTCCTCTGAGTGCCACCAGGCCTCCACACCAAGGGAAAGTCAATAGGGGGCACAATAAGTCATGTCAGAGTCATTCCCTGCTCTCCACACAACTGTGAAGAATGTGCTGTCAATTGTCTAGATCTGGATAGGGGTTCAAAGTTTACTGCATGCGTTGACCTTGGTTGGTACAGTAGTTTGAGCAGACACTCCCGGGTCCAGATCCACCATCCTTGATGGTCTCCTTGTAGATTTCTAGTACTCTCTGGGTCCTTCTATTTCCCCATTCTCCCATACCTCTCTCACCTGGAGTTATAATAGGAAGTCTCAGTATCTAACCCAATCTCCTGCTAAGTGAAGATTTTCAGGGGACATCCTTGTTGGGCTAGTGTCCAATTATAATGTCCAACATGTACCTTTCTGGATCTGGGTTAACTCACACAGGGTGATTATTTCTAGTTCCATCCATTTGCCTAAAATTTCAGGATTTCCTTGTTTTTAATGGCCAAGTAGTATTGTATAGTATAAATGAACCAGTTTCTTTATCCATTCTTCAACGGAGGGACATCTAGGTTGTTTCTGGATTCTGGCTATTATGAATAAGGCTGCTATAAACATGGTTGAGCATATGTCCTTGTGTGGTGGAGCATCTTTTGGGTATATTCCAAGGAGTGGAATAGCTGGGTCTTGAAGTAGCCCTATTCTCAGTTTTCTGAGAAAGTGCCAGATTGATTTCCAAAGTGGTTGTACAAGTTTACACTCCTACCAGCAATGAAGGAGTGTTCCCTTTTCTCCACATCCTCGCCAGCATGTGCTTTCACTTGAGTTTTTTGATCTTAGCCATTCTGATGGGTATAAGATGGACTCTCAGAGTCATTTTGATTTACATTTCTCTGATGACTAAGGGCATTGAGCATTTCTTTGTTTCTCAGCTATACGATACTCCTCTGTTGAGAATTCTGTTTAATTTTGAGCCCTTTTTCTTAATTGGGTTATTTGGTTTGGTAGTGTTTAATTTCTTGAGTTATTTATATATTTTGGAGATTAGCTCTTTGTCAGATGTTCCTTGTGGTGAAGATCTTTTCCCAGTCTGTAGGCTGTCGCTTTGTTCTGTTGACAGTGTCTCCTGCTTTACAGAAGCTTTTCAGCCTATGACGTCTCGTTTATTAATTGTTGACCTTAAGGCCTGGGCAGTTGGTGTTCTGTTCAGGAAATTGTCTCCTGTGCCAATGAGTTCCAAGCTCTTCCCCAGTTCTTTTCTAACAGATTTAGTGTGTCTGGTTTTATGTTGAGGTCTTTAATCCACTTGGACTTGAGTTTGCATGGTAATAAATACGGGTCTACTTGCATTTTTCTACATGTAGACATCCAGTTAGAACAGCACCATTTGTTGAAGATGCTATCCTTTTTCCATTGAGTAGATTTGGCTTCTTTGTAAAAAAAATCCAGTATCCATAGGTGTGTGGATTTATTTATGAGTATTCAATTCGATTCCATTGATCAACCATCCCATTGCTGTGCCAGTCTCATGCTGTTTTAATTACTGTTTCTCTATAGTAAAGATTGAGATCAGGGATGGAGATTCCTCTGGATAATCTTTTATTGTACAGGATTGTTATAGCTATTCTGGGTTTTTTGTTTTTCCATATGAAGGTGCGAATTGATTTTTCAATGTCTTTAAAAATTGTGTAGGTATTTTAATAGGGCTTGCATTGAATCTGTAGATTGCTTTTGGTATGGCCATTTTTACTATGTTAATTCTCCCAATGCATGAACAAGGAGGTCTTTCCATCTTCTGATGTCAACTTCTATCTTCTTCAGATATATGAAGGTTTTTTCAAACAAGTCTTTCACTTGCTCGGTTAGAGTTACTTCTAGATACTTTATGGTGCTTGTGGCTATTGTGAAGCATGTAGTTTTCCCTAATTTCTTTCTCAGAACAATCTCATTTGTATACAGGAAGGCTACTGCCTTTTTTGAGTTAATTATGTACCCAGCCAATTTGCTGAAGATGTTTATCAGCTGTAGGAGTTATTTGGTAGAATTTTGGGGTCACTCATATACACTATCATAACATCTGCAAATAGGGATCATTTGACTTCCTCCTTTCCATTTGGATCCCCTTGATCTCCTTTTGTTGTCTTATTGCTCTAGATAGAACTTCAAGAAATATATTGAAGAGATACGGAGAAAGTGGTCATCCTTGTCTAGTCCCTGATTTTAGAGGAATTTCATTGAGTTTCTCTCCATTTAAATTGATGTTGGCTATTGGATTGCTGTATATAACCTTTATTATGTTTAGGTATGTGTCTTGTATTCCTGATCTCTATAAAACTTTTAGATTTTGTCAATGCTTTTTTGGCATCTAAGGAGAAGATCGTGTTGTTTTTTTCTTTTAGTTTGTTTATATGGTGGATTAGATTGATGGATTTCTATATATTGAACCATCTCTGCATGCCTGTCATGAAGCCTACCTGGTCATGATGAATATCTTTGATGTGTTCTTGTATTTGGTTTGTGAGTATTTAATTGAGTATTTTTGCATCATTGTTCATAAGAGAAACTAGTCTCAAATTCTGTTTCTTTGTTGGGTCATTGTGAGGTTTAGGTATCAAAGTGACTGTGGTCTCATAGAATTAGTTTGGTAATGTTACATCCATTTCTTTTTTGTGGAGTAGCTTGAAGAGCATCTTCTTTGAAGGTCTGATAGAAGTCTGTGATGCCACAATCTGGCCTTTTTCTTTTCTTTTTTCTTTTTTTCTTTTTTTTTTGGTTGGAAGAATTTTAATGACTGCTTCTATTTCTGTAGGAGAAATAGGACTATTTAACTTGTTTATCTGATCTTGATTTAACTTTGGCAAGTGGATTCAATCAAGAAATTGTCCATTTCTCTTAGGTTTTCAAATTTTGTTACATATAAGCCTTTGAAGTAGGATCTAATTTCTGTATTTCTTCAGTGTCTATGTTATATCTTCCTTTTCATTTCTGATTTTGTTGATTTGGATAGCGTCTCTCTGCCTCTTAGTTAGTTTGGCTAACAGTTTGTCTGTCTTGTAAGAACCAGATCTTGGTTTTGTTGCTTCTTTTAATTTTTCTCTTTGTTTCTAATTTATTGATTTCAGCCCTGAGTTTGATTATTTCGAGATGTCTACTCCTCGTGGGTGTTTCTGCTTCTTTTTTTCCCTAGGGCTTCCAGATGTATTTTTAAGTTGCCTTAATAAGATGTTTCCATTTTTTGAGTTTTCTCTCTTTTTTTAAACCGTTTTTCTTTTTTAACGTATACATTTATATTATTACACATGAAGAAAATAAACAAATAACAGCAGGAAGAACCATGAGACAATCAGGAATTATATAAATGTTACATTCATAGTGATTTGGCTATTCGTATTTGGCAAACTTGAAGTAAACACCTTTCCTACCTTGGTGGCTCTAAATTTTTGAATGAAGATCAATATCTATCATATCTCATCTCTATTAACTTAAAACATTTATCTTGATCTTAAAACATCTTAACTCCTAACCTACTAAGCTTAATTGAAAGACTAAATTATCTGGTCTTCAACTCCATCAGAGATTCGAGAAGGGATAAAACGTAAATATCTGAGTGAACCAAAAGTGCAGGATAGCAGCTTCCAAAATGAAAAAATGACAGAGACAGTTTAACGCCTGAACAGTCACCCAACACTCTCTATAATGTTGGAGCATCATCTTCAGCTTTCTGGCCCAATATATCTGACAGACAGATTTACAAGAACTACTGAGGACTTGCTTACCTTGTCTTGGCAGAGTTCGGCCATCTAGACTGCCTATATCTAAACTTGACTATTTTTAGGCAGAATTGTGTCTGTGTCAGAAACAAGGACATTTTGCCTGGTGGCTCATTTGCCAAATTTGAAGCCAACTCCATGAGGTTCTTTGATGCTCATCATCTTCTTTGAGGCAGGGTGGGTGTTGCCAGGAGTTAACTTGTCTTGTTGTCAAAGAATCTTTAGAATAATAAGGCACTTAGTGCTATGAATTTTCCTCTTAGCACTGTTTTCCATGTGTCCCATGAATTTGGGTATGGTGTACCTTCATTTTCATTGAATTTTAGGAAGTCCTTAACTTCTTTATTTCTTCCCCGACTCAGTTGTCATTAAGTAGAGAGTTGTTCAGTATCCATGTGTGTGTATGCTTTTTATTATTTCTGTAGTTGTTGAGGTCCAGCTTTAGACCATGGTGATCTGATAGGATGCAAGGTATTATTTCAGTCTTCTCATATCTGTTGAGGCTTGCTTTGTGACCTAATATATGATCAATTTTGGAGAAGGTTCCATGAGGTGCTGATAAGAAGGTATAATATTTTGTGTTTGGGTGAAAAGTTCTGCAGATATGTGTTAGATTCTTTTGATTCATGACATCAATTAGTGTAATCATTTCTTAGTTTAGTTTCTGTTTTGTAGACCTATCCCATGTTGAAAGTGGGGTGTTGAAGTCTCCCACTCTTAATGTGTAGGGAATCAGTGTGTGGTTTAAGCTCGGTTAATATTTCATTTACAAAAGTGGGTGTCCTAGTATTGGGGGTGTATGTGTTCAGAATTGTGATTCCATCTTGTTTGAATTTACCTTTGATGAGTATGAAGTATCCTTCCTCATCTCTTTTGATTAATTTTGGTTGAAAGTCTATTTTATTAGATATTAAAATGGTTACACCAGGTTGTTCTTGTGTTCATTTGCTTGGAATATCTTTTTCCAGCATTTTACCTTGAGGTAATAATGTCTACCATTGTGGCTGAGGTGTGTTTCTTGAATGCAGCAGAATGTTGTGTCTTGTTGATGAATCTATTCAGTGAACCTATGTCTTTTTATTGGAGAATTGAGACCACTGATGTTGAGAGATATTAATGACCAGTGACTGTTAAGTCCATTGATTTTGATGTTGGTTGCAGTAGAGTATTTGTGTGGTTATGTTTTGCAACAGTGAAGTTATCTAATTCCTGAGTTACTTTGGTTGTTTTTTTTGTCACTTTGAGTTGGAGTTTTCCTTCTAGTAACTTCTATAGAGCCAGATTTGTGGATAGGTACTATTTGAATTTGTTTTTGTCATGGAATATATTGTTTTCTTCATCTATGGTTATTCAAAGTTTCACTGGGTATACTAGTCTGGACTGGCACCTGTGGTCTTTTAGGTTTTACAGGATCTTTGTCCAGGTCCTTCTGGCTTTTATGGTCTCTGCTGAGAAGCTGGATGTAATTCTGATAGGTTTTCCATCATATGCTACTAAGCCTTCTTCCCTTGCTGCTTTTAATATTTTTCTTTGTTCTGTACATTTTCTGTTTTAATTATTATGTAGTGGGAGGATTTTCTTTTCTGGTCTATTCTATTTTGTGTTCTCTAGGCCTCTTGTAGGTTTATAAGCATCTCCTTTAAATTGGGGAAATTTTCTTCTATGATTTTTTGAAAATATTTTCTGGGCCTTGGAGCCAGGCGTCTTCTCTTTCCTCAATGCCTATTATTCTCAGGTCTCATCTTTTCATGGTGTCCTTGATTTCTTGGATGTTTGTCTCAGGAATTTTTCAGATTTAACATTTCCTTTGATGGTTCCATCAAGTTCTTCAATTGTATCTTCTACTCCATCTCTTGAATTCTGTTAGAGAAACTTACTTCTGCATTTCTTGATTTCTTTTCTAAGTTCTCTCATTCCTGGCTTTCCTCTGTCTGTGATTTTATCATTGTTTCCATTTTCATCTTCAGATCTTGAACTGTTTTATTGATTTTATTCATATGATTGTATTTTCCTGAATTTCTTCTAGTGATTTCTTTATTTCCTCTCTATAGGCCTCTTTAATGTCCTCAATCTGTTTGGCTTCATCTTCCTGCATTTGTTTATGGATTTTATTCATTTCCTCCATTATCATCTTAAATACTAAGGATCTGAGGTCATTTTCTTGTTCTCCAGTTGTGTTTGAGTTCCCAGGGATTAATTCTTCAGGATAGCTCGGTTCTGGAGATTCCATATTGTTTTGGGTTTTGCTGTTTGTGTTTTTACGCTGGCCTTTAGCTATCTTGTTGCCTCAACATTGGGAAGTAGTTTCTGGTGTACTTCACTGGTCATTGAGAGCAGTTCATTGGTGAGTATCTATAGGTCAAGAATCCTCACCTATGGGGATCAGGGAACCCTTCCCTGAATCAGGCAGGTGACTTGGTTTCAGCTCCAGGGGAGTTTGCTCCACACCCTGGGCTCCCCACTTGGTCAGCAGAGGCAGGTGCTGGTGCTCTGCAGCCCAAGGATCAGTTCAAGGTAGTGTAGGTATAACCAGTTATGCTGCCTTTGTCTGGGCTTTCACTTCTGCCAGAAAGTGGGGAAGGCCCTGCTGGTTTATACAGCTACTTTCTTAGCTTATTTGGTCTCAGTTTAGAGTGGACCTATCTACCTTCTTTATATCTTTTCAAAAATAGGATTTTTTTAGCTCTTACAATGGACATTAAATAAGCTTAATAAACCTACTTCATGAGGCAGGGTTAATTTAATATTGTAATGTATTAGATAATATATCCTTCTCTCTCTCTCTCTCTCTCTCTCTCTCTCTCTCTCTCTCTCTCTCTAACTAATCCTTATGTACTGACCTAATTTAAGAAAAGACATATCTCAGAACTTTCATCAGCTAAGTTTTTCAAGGTGTTAAAGGGTGCAATTATACGTGTATTTCTTCATGGACTTCCTAAAGTATATGATCTTGACAACTTATAAACATCTTCAATTAATTTTCTTCAGTATAAATATATACAATTTTTATAATAATATGTGTCATTTGAAATTTATTTTTATTACTTATACAATTTTTTTTGAAGAGAGAGTTTCACTTCTGGCTTGTCTGGGAACTCATTATGCAGACAAGACTAGGCATAAATTCAGATTTCTGCCTGCCTCCCAAGTGCTAGGATTAAAGATGTAAGCCACCATGTTCAACCCTAGGCAAATCTTGGTTTTAATCATATAAAAATATTTTATGAAATCCGAAAGACTATAAAATCTGAATTGCCATTCAGAGACCTATGAATTTTTCTTCCTAAAACATAATAAAAGCTTTTAAGAGTTCTATTATTTAACATTTTCTTGCATAAAGAAGCTAGGATGAAGCCAAGTGTGCTGCTGCATGCTTTTAATCCCAGCACTTAGGGAGGCAGAGGCAGGCAGATCTCTCTGATTTCTAGGCCAGCATAGTCTAGAGAGTGAGATCCAGGACAGCAAAGGCTACACGGAGAAACCCTGTTTCTGCGCCCCTCCCCGACCCAAAGAAGATGCTAGAATGAGAAGTAGAATGGTAACAGCATAGAATCACATTCTGAGCTGAATTGACTGACTAATGCTATTAGTGTCTCCATTATCACCAGACAGGATGTTAAATTTCCAACTAGCTAGGGTAGAGAACTTCCCTAAGTAAACATACTGTATTCATTTTGAAAAATTTAAAGTATTAATCTTGTCATTCACTTGCAATAACAAGTACCTCAGAATTTGGAATATGAAGAGAACAGAATTTACTACTAATATAAGCTCAATTTACTAATAATGTAAATTATTCATTAGAAATTTAAGAAATAGTTATTTTAAAATATAAATGACTATTACTTATTTTAGATTTAAATAAAATTACAAGTAATATTTTATAATCAGAGAGAACTCACTATGTTAGCAAAACTAGTTAAAATTAGACTTAGGAGATATCATAGAAATCTTAAAATATTGCTTTATCATTTAAATTTATTTCTGTTTGGATGGTGGGGAGGTGGGAAGGATCTGGGAGGTGTTGGAGGAGGGGGAAATTGTGATCAAAATATATTGTATGGAAAAATAAAAATAAAAATAATTAATTATTGGCATCCTGTCACAGGATGCCATCTCATATTTTTCAGAAATAAAATTTCCTTTTTCATAGCAATCTATCAATTATTATCTTGTATTTAATTACTTTGCAAACATTAGAATTTTGTTCAAAAATATGCATTTTCCCCTACTGGACCTATTAATTAAATTACATAAAAATATAAAAAAATATACCATATTTACATTAAGCAAAAAAAAGAAAGAAAAAGAAAAGAGAAATGGCTATTATTGAAAACCAAAAATGAAGTTAATATATAAAATGAGTGCAACTATTAACTTTTGATCTTAAGTTTCTAGCAGCCAATAAATAGGGGAAATTAAATACAACTGTATTGAATCAAATAAGAGATCATTCTTCAAAAACTGCACAAGGAGAAAATCAGGACATACACTCCGACCAAGTGAAGAATCCATAGGAGTAGGTCCAAGTTTAAGTAAATTCAATAGTTCAGGAGAAACAGTCACTTCGGCAAAAAAATTAATGCCAATGAAACAGTCATTTAAAGGAAATAAGTAATGTAGGACATAAAGGGTCTGTTTATTTTTCTTAATAACTGAAACAACATACCTAATTAATTACTAGCCCTGTGTTCCATAGGAAAAAGGACAATACAATTGACAAGGCCTCAGGGAACTTGAATTGGTACTACTAGATCTAAAATGAACATGTCCATGATCTAATTTCAAATTCATCACTTAGACAGTTAATATCTACAACCCATAGTTTTATCTACTGTAAATGTATGATTAAGTGAGATGTGGGCTTGGTATGTCTTATCAAAAATGCTTTGGAGCAAAAATGCGTTTTGGATTATGGATTATTTATTGTGGAAAATATGCACATAAATGATGGAACAATTTAGGATTATGAACCAAGTGTAGACACCAAACTCATGTGTTTTATATACACCTTATATGTTATTTCAAATATTTTCCGCAAATATGTACTCTGAACTATCAGAAAATAATGCTGTCAACATTTTAGCATCTCACAAGGAAAATCACTGGTTATTTGATATCACCATCATTGTTTACTCTAAATTTATGTGATACCAAAAAGCAGCTGCTGTCCGTAACTTATTCACACCTATATCAGCTGTTATCTAGTAGCAGCAACCACAGACTTTTGGTGTATAACCAAAATGCCTTTGACTAAAATGTTATTGCAAAATGTTTTATTATTTTAGTTAAGAATAAGATGAATAATGGATCTCTAACTTTCTTTTTTTCTTACATTTATTTTATTTTTAATATATTTTATTAATTTATACATATTACATCTCAATTGTTATACCATCCCTTGCATCCTCCCATTCCTCCCTCCCTCCCATTTTCCCCTTACTCCCCTCTCCTATGACTGTGTATGAGGGAAGAGGTCCCTCTAACTTTCTAAAGTGGTGACCCTTTAATAGTTTCCCATGTTGTTTGTTGTGTCTTCGTCACTGTAATTTTGCTGTTATGAATAATAAAGTAAGTATCGGTGTTTCTGATGGTCTCAGGTGATTCCTCTGAAAGGGTCATTTGACCTTAAAGTGGGTCATGACCCACAGGTTGAAAACCTTTGCATTAGAAGCAGTTAAAGATAAGGAGTAGGTCTCCTAGGAAGGAGGCAGCATTGTGCTGGATACTTTTTAAAATGTTTCTTCCAGAGACACCTGCTCTATTAAACACAGATTTTGTCTCAAAAGTCTCTCTTTCATCTTATAAACTATTATGATTTCTTGAATAAATGAACATTTCTCTATTCTTCCAATAAGCTTATTATCCATTTTCACTGTGTCAACAATAGGCACTTTCTCTGCACTGTTAAAAAATGCTACTGTCATTGTAACTATTGTCATGATCACCTTGATTCAGAAGCATGTTGACTATTTTAGCATCAGCCAATGAATGAACAACTATAGTATCAATGATGATATTTTCATTTTCCCATTATCGGAAGTTTTATAACAACAAGTCTTTAAAACTTTCAGGCTGAGTCTTGCCCTAAAATTCTGAAACTAGTTTATGAAATGCTTACGGTTCTCTTTAAGTTTAGATTCACTAAGGTAGATCTGCTCTTCTTTCATCATAATCAGCACATTAAATGGAACATGTTAATTACAAAGCAATGAGCCCACAACTTAAATATATAGTTGAAATTTTTATTCTTAATTTATGTGGAATTTTGTTAATCATTTCAGAATAGTTCTTCAACAGTCAATTCTTTTGTTTCTTTGGGTCATGTATAGTAGTCTTCCAATATCACATTCTTCATATTACATATTCAAATATTAGATCATAATTTTTATTAGGCAAAGCAGGATGACTATAACTAACGTGTTTGGATTCTTTTATAAGCTTCCTAAAATGTATACTTAACAGATATAGGTTAATAGATTTTTTTAAAATTATGGATTAATTTTTATAAGCCAGAGTCTTTTAATTGCTACATAAAAATTGGCTACTTACCACATGAAGAATTTTATTTTCAGTTTCATATACTGTACAATCCTAAAAAATAAAACAAATATTATGTTCAAAAAATTAAGCATCCATTTTTAAACTATGATTTTAGTAATTGTACTAAGAAAACTTCTTCATATTTCAAGTGATACTGAAATAAGAGTGGGAAAAATCTATAATTTTTACTTTTTACCAAAGTAGTAATTATAGTATGGTTAGATAGTCAGTTATTTTTTTTCCTTAAGTATAGTTTCTAATTTGACAAGCTTTAAGACCATATAACAAAGGACAATACACATTAAGACTACTTTTTGAAACACTGAAAAATTATTAGACATTTTTCTCTTTAAACTTTTTCTGTGATAAATGAATCTGTCAAAATATCACCAAGATTTTGAACACTGATTTATTATAGGTTAGACCATTAATAAAGCAGTAACATTTATTTCAACATTCATATCAAAATCTCATACTTTCAATATTTCTAACTACTGCAAATTACCAAATCTACTTTATATTATATATTTAAAATTAAAATATGTCTATAGTTCTTGTATCGACTAAATCTCTGAAAATTTAAAAACCAACCATACTTTAGCCTACACCTGTTTGTTAATAAGCCACAATATAAAGCATGACTTCTGCTTAGAAATTTAATACCTGTTACTTTCTTCCAGAAATTTGTAAACTGGACATAGACATGATATGTGGTAGTAGTGACCCAATAAGTGTGATCTGAGAATTAAGTGAGAAAATAATAAACTGCTTGGCCTAGAGACTGAAACATATAGGATAATAAATATGCAGTTGCAGCATATTATTCTTGTTTGGCATCACTATTTTAATTTTTAAAACCTGATCACTTTTACTTAGAAACAAAATTTCAGTGTTTTTATCTTATTATACCAAATGGCATTGCTGGAAAATGGCTGATTCCAAATCAGATTAGAAATATATAAGATAGAACTGGACTATATCTTGAGTGAAGACAGAATGAAAGTATCTAAGATGACTAGTATTCAGCTAGGAATCAACATGATGAGAGTCCTACTTCCTAAAGAGAATAATCTGAGCACATAAGATGATAGTGTAATGTCTGGAAGCACACTAAATACTGTGGAGCACTAATTACATTTCTAAGACTAATGCTTTAAAATGAAAATTTAAAATACTAGTAGGGATAAAATGTATTTAATAAAATAGTTTTCAGTGATACTATATATACCATACTGATTGGACCATATAGATTCCTTTTCCTCTTGAATGAGCAAATACTAAACTATTGTGCTAGGCATATAAAAATGAGTAATCTCAATGTCTACATTGGATTGGCCTGACGCCAAGGCCAGGGGATTGTCATATGTTAATACAAGAAGACCCAGCTCACTGTGGCTGGTGCCATTTCTTATGCAAAGGCCCTAAACAATAAAAGATGGAAACACTGAGCTAAGCACAAACAAGCAAACAAAGATGTATGAATTCATTGTTCTGCTCTTGACTGTGAATTAGCCGTGGCCAGCTGATTGTAGTTACTGCCTTCATTTCTTCACAATGATGAACGGTAGTTGCAATTATGAAATAAAATAAGCCCCTTTCTGCCATGCATTGATTTATCTTATGGTATTTTATTACAGCAACAGAAATGAAACAAAATCATATACCATTTGCACAGATGTGCCACAAACTGTATAGGAAATTTCAGTTTTCATGACATTTAAAGTTTAATGTCTTTAGAAGCATAAATGCCACAAAATTATATGGAAGAAAATTATTTAATTTTAAAAAGTAATACTTTTCTTGTAAAATCCGAAACAACTATATTATAGCATTCCTTGTTTCAGTCAAATTACAGACTTGGAAGAATCTACACCAGCTGTTCCTGAATTATTACATTTATAGCTGTAGATTTAAGTGTATTTGAAAAATGAACTAATGATACATGCTTAACTATTCTGATGCAATTTTATAAGAAACAGTGTAAAGAAATAAATAATAAAGTGACCAAGGTAGTTAATATTTTTCAACCAGAATGTATACATATACCATTTAAAATAGACATAGCTAAATGACTATAAGTAAAACTTTTAAAAATGAATTTTCAATTTATATTTTGTAAGTTTTGTGGTGCTCAGATGAAAAGGTATTAAACCTTAAGTCTATACTAAAACATTTGGAAATTCATTTGATTAGTTTAACTGACACAATTATAAGACTTGAAGAGTAAAGGAGAAACCAGACAACTTGTACATCAAAGGAATTACTAATGGTAGCTTTAAACAGGCAGCACAAGTAAAGGCACTGGTGCAAGGGCAATGTATCTGCAGTCAAACATATTCCAGGTAATGCAGTCATTTTCAACTTTCAGCTTTCCATACAAGAAGTACTCAGAGACCAGGTTAGTGTGCAGTCTCATGTTTCAAACCCAGTAGTATAGATTCAGTAGGCTCGCAAATGAAGAGTGCCAAGATGATTTTGATGAACATGGTATTTTTAGAAAATGTTCATTTTCCAAGATTACTAAATGATAGAGGAACAACTAACCAAACTAAAAATTATTAAACATACAGAATTCAGATTGCTAAAGTGGTTTAAAAACATTGCTGCTGGCTTGCTCTAAACAGTCCTCTGTTACCTAGAAAAATGTGATATAGTTACACATCATAAAATTTGTCATTTTTTCATCTACTAAACTTATTTACTAGCTCACTATATTGAATAGTTGCTTATACTTTTTTGTATTTCTACCTTCGTTGGCCTAGATTGGCTTGTATCTTATTGAAAGCCAGAGGCTTTTATCAAGGATGAAGCCACAGCATATTAACAAACAAATAACAAAACCAAGGAACAGAGTCAATGAATATTAACCTATCAGAGAAAATAATAAAAACAAAATGACCACATGATATTTTGTTAAGCACTAATTTTATTTAATTTGTTTTATTATAGTAAATAAAAAGCCACAGGTACTTTGGAGGGTTAATTTTATTAGTAAGTTATCTTACTTTCATTAAAATAGGATGTTGAATACTTGCTTCTCAGTGTGGGTTTTAGTAGCACTTGGGGCAAAATCTATTCTTAAAAAACTTATCTCAAGTTTTAAAAAGAAAATAGTATTACATTCAGAAAAATATACATCGTTATGAACATATCAATGCTATGTAAAGATATATCTCTTATGTTCTAGTTATCTTCATGCCTGAATTAAAATAGATTTTTTTTTTGTGGTTTTCCAAGACAGGATCTCTCCGTGTTAGCCTTGGCTATCCTGGGCTCAATTTGTAGACCAGGCTGGCCTTAAACTCACAGTGATCCGCCTGCCTCTGCCTCCCGAGTGCTGGGATTAAAGGAGTGTGCCACCATGACCAGGTTATAATTTTCAAAAATTAGATTTAGAACAATATACATTCCCGAGAGATCTTTCAACACCGACATCTCTTATACTGTACAGGTAAAAGGTAATTTGCAATTCTTCTTTACCCTTAGCCATATAACAATTCTGTAAACCATGTGATTCAAATTTTATGCACTTAATTCCTAAGGAGAAGGTATTCATAAAAGTGAGGACTGACCTTCAATTTTGATCAATTATTTTAAAAAGCATGTATATAGAAACACCATCTTATAGATGAACTGGATCATAGATTAAAATAAATTACCCATTTATTAAAAAAAAAAGATCTTTGCTATATGGAGCACAGAACATACAAAATGAATTCTATTCCCGACACTACTAATGGTATACTATATAACTGATCAACAAGTTTTAAGCACCAAGGGGGCACTTCTCATTAACACATATGTATACTATACTCATAAAAACACTAACTAGATTACTAAATACATAAAAAGAAATATTATAGGTCTCTAGTGCTATACATTATTGTACTTCACAGAATTGCATTTTTATAACCAAAGGTTTCCATCAGTTTAATTTTAGTGTTGATACAATACTTTTTATAAGCAATAATAATAAACATTAAAAGTAAGATTTTTAAATGTTCCACCAACACAAGCCTTTGCATATAGTATATTCATACTAAACACATTTATATAATTCTGTCATTAAGCTATTGAAATGTTTTATATGCCTGAGTAATTTAAGCATTTCTCTTTCCTCTGTTGACAACTCCATCCCTTCATTCAAGTCACAGTTTGCCAAAATGCCTTTTGGTATTTTTAAAATGTGATGGCAGATATCTTTGAGTGATGAAAGATACATTAAATTTTATCCTTGGTTCCCTTATTTATTGGGAGAGAAACAATAATAAGTAAGATAATATTAATACAAAGGTCCATCAAAAGGAAATATATTGCTGGGCATTGTAGTGCACGCCTGTAATCCCAGCTCTCAGGGAGGCAGGGGCAGGCAAATCTCTGTGAGTTCTAGGCCTGCCTGATCTACAGAGTAAGTCCAGGACAGTCAAGGCTACACAGAGAAACCCTGCCTCGAAAAACAAACACAAAATAAAAATAAAAATAAAAAAGAAAGAAAATAAACTATGATTGATAATTCTGATTTATCTCTCTGGGAGAATAGATCGTATTTTAGTTGGCCTAAATGGCATTTGAATAAAAAAGCTGGGAATTCAGGATAAAATAACACTTCAGGCTATATAAAAAACTGGGCATCAAGAACATGGAAACAGCCTAAGTGTCCCTCAGTAGAAGAACGGACTAAGAAACTGTGGTACATTTACACTATGGAATACTACTCAGCTATTAAAAACAAGGAATTCCCGAAATTTGTGGACAAATGGATTGATCTAGAAATTATCATAATGAGTGAGTTCACCCAGAAGCAAAAAGAGACAAACGGTATATACTCACTTATATCAAAACACTAGTCCAAGGGATACGTACCATGAAAAATTTTACTTACCAGGAAAGTGGGTCAGAGGAGAGGTCATCCTATTGAGACTTTAGGCGAGTGTAGCATGGAAGAATGGGGAAATAGTAGGACCCACAGGGTCCTGGAAACCTATAAGAAGAACTTTACGACAGGCAGATCTGGGTCCTGGGGTCCTCCTCAAACTAAGGCACCAGCCAAGGAGAATATAGGCAGTAAACTTCGAACCCCTACCAAGACCTAGCCAACGAACATGATATTCTCCACCATTTAGGGGAGAGTGAGATCTGACTCTCACACGAACTCTGGTGCCCGTTTTCTGACCACATCCCCTGGATGGGGAGGCCTGACGGCACTCAGAGGAGGGATAGCAAGTTACCAAGAAGAGACTCGATATCCTAAGATCATATATAGGGGGAGGAGGTCTCCCTCAATCACAGACATAGGGGAGGGGAGAAGGGGGGAAGTGGGAGGGAGGGAAGAATGGGAGGAAACAGGGAAAGGGCTAATAATCGAGATGTAATATGAATAAATTAATAAAAAAAACCAAGCCTCTCTTAAGGGCAAGCCCCATGCTGAGCAGCAGAGAGCCAACACAAAATGAACTCAGTGGTATTTTTGGAGATCCTTTGTCTCATAATGCTTTGTCAAGGCTCTTAAAAAAATCTTCCAGGTTCTTGGCACATATATTATGGTTTCTAGTTTTGTGGTTTTTTTGGGATTTCTGTGTGAGAATGTATGTGTCTCTGAGTCTATATGTGTTTCTTGAGCTTTCCTTTTGCTTGTTGGTTTTGTTGTATTATGGTTTATTTGTCTTTATTTTAACCTCATTTTATTTTATTATTAGATTTTGTTTGTATTTGAATTACAGAGAAAGAACGGGTGTGGATTTGGGTGGTTAAGGAAACAGGGAGGATGTGGGGAGAGTTGGGAGATGGGATGCTGTAATCTGAATGAAAAAAAAAAGCCTGCTTTGTATTGAAAATAAATAGAATAAAATAACAACAACAACAAAAAACTGGGCATCCAAGCTTGCCAATCTTTAGGCAGAGTTCTGTTTGTGGCAGAAATGAGGACACTTTGCCCAGTGGCTGGTTTGCCACACTTGAAGCCATCTCCATAGGGGAGTTCTTTGATGCTCATCATCCTCTCTTAGGTAGGCTGGGTGTTGTCAGTAGTTAACCTGTCTCATTGTATATTTATCTTTAAAATAATAAAAACATCTTTAAATGCCATATTCTTTATGTCTCGGGGGTTTTTGAAGACCTCATCTAACTATTTTACCTTATCTTTCTATAGAATCATATTTGTTACACCTAAGATATATATTCTTGTGATAAAAATAGATTAGTAATTGACATAAAAATGATTTGCTCAACTAACAATTAGCTTGTATTACTTAATTATCTTAAATAGCCTGCAGTACCACTTTCAAGATATTGGAAGTAAAACTTGTATTATAATTGAGTTGGATGGTTACAATATCTCATTCCTTCTCAAGTCTCTGATGGGGTTGATGACCAGATAGTTCAGTCTTACAACTAAGCTTAGTTGGCTAGGGGTTAAGATGTTTTTAGATTTAAATAGATGTTTTAAGTTAATAGAGATAAGATATGATAGATATTGATTTTCATTCAGAATTTTGGACTCAACAAGATAGGAAAGATGTTTACTTCAAATTTTCCAAACACAGATGGCCAAATCACTATGAGTGTGACATTTATATAATTTCTGATTGTTTCATGGCTTTTCCTGCTGTATGTAGTTTATTTTATTTATGTGTAATAATATAAATGTATATGTTAAAAAGAAATATAATAATAATAAAACAATAAATTTAAATTAAAAAATGAAAAAACTGGTCAATGGCAAAATTAGTAAGGAACATTGAGACTTATCTGGCTATAATATAAGGTATGTTCAAGGAATACAGTAGGAAAGAAAGCAAAAGCAGTATTATGGAATTATTTTATGAAAATATAAAAAGGCTTACGCTGTCAGAAAATTAAGTGTTTAAAGAGGAAAAGAGATTTTACTCATTTCAAAGCTCCTTCCCACCAGAGTGGTAGAATTTTAACAACTAACTGATAAATGTACCAAAATACTATAGCTTATTTCATTGGGATTTCATCCTACATGACTTTCCGAAATATGACAGATAGGGGAATCTCTTCCTTAATAATGTACCCATCATTTTAAAATTAATTCTTTGAGAATTTCAATGTACTTTGAATATATTCATCCCCTCACTCCTTTCCTTATCATCCTCTCAATCTTTCTATCCCTTCCTATACAAATTTGATATATTTTTTTGCTTTGTTCTTATTTTGACATAAAGTCTAGTTTGTTGCACAATTTGTCTTCGAATTGTGACTTGCTTTGTTGTGTGGTCATCCTACCAGAAATTACATCCTTAAAGAGTCCCTAGCATTCCTTGATAGAATTTTTGGGATTACTTATGTATACTATCATATCACCCACAAATAGTGATATTCTGACTCACTCCCCCCCCAAAAAATTTATATCCCCTTGATCTCCTTTAGTTGTCTTATTGCTCTAGCTATGATTTCAAGTACTATATTGAAGAGATAAGGAGAGAGTTGACAGCCTTGTCTTGTCCCTGATTTTAGTCTTTCTCCATGTAGTTTGTTGTTGGCTTATTGTATATTGCCTTTATTATGTTTAGGTATATGCCTTGTATCTCTGCTCTGTCCAGGACTTTTAATATAATGGGTGCTGGATTTTATAAAAGGCTTTTATGGCATCTAAGGAGATGATCATTTTTTTTTTAGTTTGCTTATATGATGAATTACATTGATGGATTTCTCTATAGTAAACGATACTTACATGCTTGGGATGAAGCCTACTTGGTCATGGTGAATGATGATATTTTTGATGTGCTCTTGAATTAGTTTGTGAGAATTCTATTGAGTATTTTTGCATCAATGTTCGTAAGAGGAATTGGTCAGAAATTCTCTTTGTTGCATCTGTGGTTTAGGTATCAAGGTGAATGTGGCCTCAAAATGAGTTTGGTAATGTTCCTTCTGATTCTATTTTGTGGAACAGTGTGAAGAGTATTGGTATTAGCTCTTCTCTGAAGGTCTGGTAGAATTCTTTGATGAATCCATCTGGTCCTGGCTTTTTTTGGAGGGGCAGGTTGGGAGAATTAGATGACTGCCTTTGTTTCCTTAGGTGTTACAGGACTATTTAATATGTTTACCTAATCTTGATTCAATTTTGGTAGTGGGTAGCTATCAAGAAAATTGTACATTTCATTTAGGTTTTCAAATTTTGTGGCATATAGGCTTTTGAAGTAAGAACTGATGATTCTTTGAATTTCCTCAGTGTCTGTTGTTATGTCTCCCTTTTCATTTCTGATTTTGTTGATTAGATTACTCTCCCTCTGCCTTTTAGTTAGTTTGGCTAAGGGTTTGTCTATCTTGTTGATTTCTCAAAGAACCTGTTCTTAGACACATTGATTCTTTGAATTTGTTCTCTCTGTTTCCAATTTATTGATTTCAGCATTGAGTGATGATTTCTAGCCATCTACACCTCTTGGGTGTGTGTTTCTTTTTGTTCAAGAGCTTTTAGGTATGCTGTTAAGTTGCTGGTATGGGATCTCTCCAGTTTCTTTATAAAGGTACTTAGTGCTATGAATTTCTTCTAAGCCCTGCTTTCATTGTTTTCCATATGTTTGGGTATGTTGTGCCTTCAGTTTCATTAAATTCTAGTAAGTTTTTAATTTCTCTTTTTATTTTGTTCTTTAACCAGAGGTCATTGAGTAGGGAGTTGTTCAGTTTCCATGAGTTTTTAGGCTTTCTGTTTTTTTTCTTCTTTTGTTGTTGAGTTCCATCTTTAATCCATGGTGGTCTGATAAGATGCAAGGAATTATTAAAATTTTCTTGTATCTGTTGAGGTCTGCTTTATGATCAAGTATATGGTCAATTTTGGAGAAGGTTCCGTGAGTGCTGAAAAGAAGATGTATTCTTTTGAGGCTGTATACAAAATCAGTTCAAATATCAGTAGCTCTCCTGTTTACAAATGAAAAACGGGCTGGGAAAGAAGTTAAGGAAACTACACCCATCACAATAGCCACAAATAATATAAAGTATATTGGTATAACTCTAACCAAGAAAGTGAAAGACTTGTATAAAAATCCCTTCAACTTTCTCTTGGTGGGGAGGCCTGGTGGCACTCAGAGGAAGGGTAAACAGGCTACCAGGACAAGAGCTGATAGACTGTGACCATATGGTGGGGGACAAGGTCTCCTTCTGTCACAGACCTAGGGAAGGGGAATAGGGTGAAAGAGGCAGGAAGGCGGGAACAGGTAGATACAAGTGAGGGTATAACAATTGAGGTATAATGTGAATAAATTACTTAAATAAAAAATTAATAATAAAAAAGTGAAAGACAAAAACTTAGAATCTCTGAAGAAAATATTTGAAGATTTCAGAAGATAGAAAGATCTCCCATGCTTGTGGATCAGGAGAATTAACAGTAAAAATGGCCATCTTACCGAGAGCAATTCCCATCAAAATACCTACACAATTCTTTACCAACCTTGAAAGATCAATTCTCAACTTCATATAGAAAAACAACAACAAAAAAAACCATAATAGCTAAAACAATCCTGAACAATAAAAGATCCTACGGAGGAATTCCCATCCCTGATCTCAAGCTGTACTATAGAGCAACAGTAATAAAAACAGCATGGTACTGGCATAGAAATAGGCTAGTTGATCAGTGTAATCAAATAGATGACCCAGAAATAAACCCACACACCTATGGACACTTGATTTTTGACAAAGAAGCCAAATCCAAACAATGGAAGAAAGATAGCATCTTCAACAAATCGTGCTGGTCTAACTAGATGGCTACATGTAGAAAAATGAAAATAGATCCATATTTATCACCCTGCACAAAACTGAAGTCCAAGTGGATTAAAGACCTCAACATAAAACCAGACACACTAAATCTGTTAGAAGAAGAAGTGGGAATGGCCTTGAAATCATTGACACAGGAGACAACTTCCTGAACAGAACAAGTTCTAAGATCAACAATTAATAAATGGGACCTCATGAAACTGAAAATCTTCTGTAAGGTAAAGGACACTATCAATAGAACAAACGACAATTTACAAACTGGGAAAAGATCTTCATCACCCCTACATCTGACAAGGGGCAAACATCCAAAATATATAAAGCATTCAAGAAATTAAAATACCATCAAATCAGCCAATTAAAAATAGGGTACAGAGCTAAACAGAGAACTCTAAACTGAAGAATATAGAATGGCTGAGAAACACTTAAAGAAATGCTCAACATCTCTAGTTATAAGGAAAATGCAAAAATGCAAAAATACACCTCTCAGAATGGCTAAGAACAAAAACTCAAGTGACAGCACATGCTGGTGAGGATGTGGAGAAAGAGGAACACTCCTCCATTGCTGGTAGAAGTGTAACCTTTCACAACCCCTTTGGAAATCAATCTGGCACATTCTCAGGAATTTGGGAATAATTCTACCTCAAGACCCAGCCATACCACTCCTGGTAATATACCTGAAAGAGCTCCAACATACAACAAGAACATTTGCTCAAGTCACATCATAGCAGCTATATTTGTTATTTTTTCTTTTTTTTCTCTTTTTTTTTGCCAGCTGTATTTGTAATAGCTAGAATATGGAAGCAACCTAGATGTCCCTCAACTGAAGAATGGATAAAGAAACTGTGGTACATTTACACTATGGAATTCTACTCAACTATTAACAAGGAAATCATCCTGAGTGAGGTAACCCAGACCTAGAAATGCACGCATGGTATATACTCACTCATAAGTAGATATTAGCCACATAATACAGGATAACCACACTACAATACAGAGACTGATGCACTAATTCAGGACCATGTATGATTAGACACTCTGCTCAGATGTAATAGCACAGTCTCCTTGTGTGTTCCACCTATGGGGAGTGAGACTACTTCTTACATGGACTCTGCCCCCCCCCAGACTTTGATCACTTCCCCCTGGCAGGACAGCCTTGCCAGTCTACAGAAGAAGAGGTTACAGGTAGTACAGAGGACACTTGATAGGTTGAGGTCAGATGTTAGAGGAGGAGGGCTCCTCTTTCAGAGGACTAGGGAAGGAAGGGAGAAGGAATGAGGGAGGGAGCAGTGATCTGGAGGGAATGAGGGAGGGAGATACAATTGGGATATGAAGAATTCAAGAAATCAAGGATATGCAGAATAATCAGGTAACTTATATGGCTAATCCTATTACATGGGAATAGCTCTGAGACTGGCTGAGACATGAATGTCTAGGTATAGACAATGCTTCTTTTTTTTAAATGTTTTATTAATTTATTCTTGTTACATCTCAATGGTTATCCCATCCCTTGTATCCTCCCATTCTTCCCTCCCTCCCATTTTCCCCTTATTCCCCTCCCCTATGACTGCTCCTGAGGGGGATTTCCTCCCCCTGTATTCTTGTTGGCTACAGAATCCCTGTGAATTATTATTAGATGTCATTCTTCTTATGGCATGAAGATGTACAGATGTCTTTTTTTCTGCTCATACAAAGAGCAGTAAACCAGCATTAATTGTTCTGTGCATCATGCACACTTTATACATTTATAATTTTAGGACTATATAATGCTTGTGAGAAATTATATATTTTCAGAACAAAAGAACCAGACACTGACACTGGATCAGACCTGACAGGATTCATTCCTCTCAGCATGCTGGATGCTGACATCATGCATCCTTCATGTTCTAGCACCAAGTGCTTCCGTTGCTGTTCCTCATCAGAACAGGAAAGCTTCAAAGAAAGTTTCCAATCCCAATTAGTCCAGCATTTCAGACTTTCCTACACAGGACTCTAATTAAGCCTGGAAATTTTCAACATTTAGAAACTGCACAACAAAAGCTATTCCTAGTTTGTTTAACCATTTTTCCCAATTTTATTTGTGTCCCTACAAAGGTATTATTTTGACCAAATCAGCTGGAAGAAACCTTAAGAGTATAATGCCCCATTTCCCTTAAAGGGGGGGGGGTTGGTTAGGTTTTTGGTTGCTTTCTTGGGTGATAGATGTTTATTTTCATTGGGAGTTGGTTATAAGTTATTATTTGTCTTATTTAGAGTGGAAAAATGTTGGACTCAGGGATGTCTCTCTTTTCCTTTATCTTTCATTCTTAGGTTTGGAGGTAAAGGTTGAAAAGAAAGAAGGGAGGGTATAGAAATATATAAGTATGATAGGACAAAAAGTAGATTAGTGAATCTACTCCTAAACTTAATGCCTTAGTTGTTACTCACAAGGTTGTTTTTAATTCACTGGTATATAATTCTGTATATAGATGTTATATAAATTTAATTTTAGATACATTGGTATAGAATTCAAATTTAGTATTATTCTTCACATTCATTATTTATATTTCTAATCTAATATGTGGTATTATACCCATACAACTTAATTGTAATACAATGTTTACTTTTAATATCTTGACAGTGCTATTACAGGCTGCTTAGGATAAATAAGTTATACAAATTAATTGTTAGTTGATCAAATCATGGTCATGTCAATTACTAGTCTATTTATATTACAAAAATATATGTCTTAGGTATAACAGATAATCAACAAAACCAAGAGCTGGTTTCGTTCTTTGAGAAAATCAACAAGATAGATGAAACATTAGCCAAACTAACTGAAATGCAAAGAGATACTATCCACATCAGCAAAGTCAGAAATGAAAAGGGAGATGTAACAACAGACACTAGAGAAATCCAAAGAGTCATTAGGTTTTGCTTCAAATGTGTATATGCCACAAAATTTGAAAAGCTAAAGGAAAAGAACAATTTTCTTGATAGATTCCACTTGCTAAAGTTGAATCAAGATAAGGTAAACACATTAAATAGTCCTATTTCTCTTACAGAAATAGAAGCAGCCATAAAAAGTCTCCCAAACAACAACATCAACAACAAAAATGCCAAGGTCCAGATGATTTTAGCACAGAATTCTACCAGGCCTTCAAAGAAGAGCTAATACTGATACTCTTCAAATTACTCCACAAAATAGAAATGGAAGGAACATTATCACACTCATTTTAGGAGGTCACAGTAACCTTGATACCTAAACCTCACAAAGACCCAAAAAAAGAAAGAGAACTTCAGACAAATTTCTCTTATGAACATTGACAGAAAAATATCCAATAGAGTACTCGCAAACTAAATCCAAGAACACATCAAAGATATCATTCATCATGACCAAGTAGGCTTCATTCCAGGCACGCAGGGATGGATCAATATATGGAAATCCATCAATGTAATCCACCATTTAAAGAAACTGAAAGGAAAAAAAAACATGACCATCTCCTTAGATGAAAAAAAGAAAGAAAGAAAGAAAGAAAAATTGACAAAATCCAATGCTCACTCATGTTTAAAGTCTTGGAGAGATCAGGGATACAAGGCACATAATCTAAACATAATAAAGGCTATATACAGCAAGCCAATAGCCATCATCAAATTAAATGGAGAGAAACGGAAAGAAATTCCACTAAAATCAGGGAATTGACAAGACTGCCCACTTTCCCTATATCTCCCCAATATAGTACTTGAAGTTCTAGCTATAGCAATAAGACATCAAACGGAGATCAAGGGGATCCACACTGGAATGGAGGAAGTCATATTATCACTATTCACAGATGATATAATAGTGTACATAATTGACCCCCAAAATTCCACAAAAGAACTCCTATAGTAAAGTGGCTGGATACAAAATCAACTATATAAAGTCAGTAGTCCCCCTGTATACAAATGACAAATGGGCTGAGAAAGAAATTAAGGAAACTACACCCTTCACAATACCCAAAAGTAATATAAAGTATCATGGTGTAACTAAGAAAGTGAAAGACTTATGCGAAAAAAAATCAAATCTCTGAAGAAAGAATTTGAAGATTTTAGAAGATGGAAAGATCTCCCATGCTCCTGGATTGGGAGAATCAACATAGAAAAAAGTGGCCATCTTTCTAAAAGCAATTTACAGATTCAAAAATTCAAATGACCGCACATGCTGGCGAGGATATGGAGAAAGGAGAACACTCCTTCATTGCTGGTGGGAGTACAAACTTGTACAACCACTTTGGAAATCAATCTGGTGCTTTCTCAGAACATCTAGAATAGTGCTACCTCAAGACCCAGCTATACCACTGCTGGGCATATATCCAAATGATGCTCTATAATAGAACAAAGATATTTACTCAACTATGTTCATAGCAGCCTTATTCATAATAGCCACAATCTAGAAAAAACCTAGATCCCTCAACTGAAGAGTGGATAAAGAAACTATGGTTCATTACACAATAGAATACTACTCAGTTATTAAATTAAGGATATCTTGAAATTTGCAGGCAAATAGATGGAACTAGAAATGATCATCCTGAGTGAGGTAACTCAGACCCGAAAAGACATGCATGGTATATACTCATTTATAAGTGAATAGTAGCCCAATATAGATGTACTTTGAGAGTCTCAACTCAGTGGGGTATTCGGAGAGCTGGGGCCCACTGCTGGACTGCAATTAGAGTGGTATGGTAAAGTGGAAGGAAGAAAAGATCCAGAGGGCTTAAGAGCCCCATAAGGAGACTATCAAGGATGGCGGAGCTGGACCCAGGGGGCCCTGCACAAATGATTGCACTAAGGGCAATGCATACTATAAACCTAAATCCCCTGTTCAGATTTAGCCAATGGGTAGCTCATTCTCCATAGCTGTGGAGAGAGCAGAGAGAGATTCTTACATGAATGCTGGTGCCCCCAATTTGATTATTTCCCCTTGGTGAGGAGGCCTGGCAGGCAAACAGAGGAAGGGGAAGTAGGCTATCTGGGTAAGATCTGATAGGCTATGATCATATGGTGGGGGAGGAGGTCCCCTTCCGTCAGAGGTCTATGGGAGGAGAATAGGGCAAAAGAAGGAGGGAGGGTGGGAATGGGAAGATACATGTGAGGGGATAACAATCGGTATGCAATCTGAATAAATTATAATAAAAATGATAAAACATGAAAATGGCAGTGAAATTAAGTATTCATTTTAGAGATTCTCAGTCTTATGAAGGATCTGAAAGACTTATGAGAAAGAAAAGGCAAACTTAATTGCTATTTTTTTTTTCTCCAAGTTTTTCTCTGTGTATTCCTGGAACTCATTCAGTAGACCAGATTGACTTTGAACTCAGAGTTTACATGACTCTACCTTCACAGTGCTGGGATTAAAGGTGTACCTCACCACTTTTTTCCTGTTTCAAAATATCAAAGCTGCTGATTTATCAGTCAGATAGAAAATATTTTCTAATTATAGTATTACTTCACCTTGGTCAGTATTAATACACTAAAGTTAGGAAATTTCAATATGAGAAACAACAATATTCTCCTACATCCATTATTATTAATAGGCCCATATGTTTTGAAATAAAAATGCCACTTAATTGTGAGGCTGTCTGATAATATTCCATTTATTTTTCTGTTAACTAAAATTGACAAGCAGAATGTTATGTTTACAAGTAACACTTGCACAGCTAAGAATGTTCATAAGCATGGACTAGATGTATGCTAATGCTCACGTGTGTCTTTGAGGAAGAGCTCTAAGCATAAGGGAGAACTTTATAAGGATTTTTCTGAAATAAGACAAAATTTCAAGGTGTCAATGTGAAGTGCTCGACCTGTGTGCCTTCTATCTCTATTATTCTCCACTTCTTTCTGCCATTTAATGCTTCCCAACGTTGTAAAACAAAATAGGTAGACATGTTGAGTCAATTCTAAATCATTCCTATTAAACTATCAATATTTTAAAAAAGAAACCTTATAGACAACTGCCTTGCCACTTTTTAATTTCTCCAGGTGCCGCATATATTCTATGAAGTTAATTCATAAATATTTTATTACACTGATTCTTAATGTTCACTTTCTATAATAAATGTTTTACAGAGATATAAAAATGTAACTTTGAAACCATCACTTGAAAACAAAATATGTACTCGCCAAATTCATAGTACATTTAGTTTTTTCACACTTCTATTTTGTACAAAAAAGATTGAGTTTCACAGCTTTAAAAACATTCTGAACGTGAGTCTGATTTTAAACTTTAATGTGCATGATCTCAGCAGATATTTATAGCAAAAATAATAGTTTTTCTCTCCATGAAGTTTTATATTACATAAAAGATATCAAGAAGCTTGTATTCATACAACGGAGGTAACATTTTTTGTAATGTAAAGCTTTTCTAGCTTCCAGATGTTCATTACTTATTATAAAGATAATCTAACACAGCCTAAGAAAAAGGAAAGCTATGGAATAGCAGTGAGAGAAACTTCTCTTGTGACAATTATAATAGTTCAAGCAAATATAAACACCATATGCTTTCACAAATAAAAATATAAATATTAATTCTTCAAGATTTTCTACTTGGTTTGAAAAAAACTGATACTGCATGTATTCAAACAAACTCCTAATATAAGCATTAAAAATTCATCGACCCATGTATCTTTTATCTTTTTAAATTGTATTTTCCTGGACAAAGTAAAATCATTTATTTTCAGCAAGTGCATTATTTTAAAAGTACTATTTTCTCAGGCACTTGATTAATAATCTAGATTGATGACAATAAAAACAGAATACTTAAGTCATAATAAATCTAAACAATAGCAGAAGCTCAAATTATAGGTTTAATTAGGCATGCCTTCTAAGGAAAGATTCTACGCACCAGATGCCCATTTAAGGTTTCTTAATACCAGCAATGAAAGATCATGACGTAGAATGTAGTTCTTGAGCAAAATTCAATAATCCATTTATTTCCTCTCAATAGGTCACACTTAAAATTTTCTTAATATGCACTATCTTCTTAAAAGGAGAATTAAATGTTGTAGAGTTACTGATTTTGGTAATGCACACATAGTATGTTGTGGCAAATAAACTGAGTTGATGTATCATGTCTTATTTCCAAGTAAAAGCTCGATGAAAACACACTACCCTCTCACACTTAGTTCTGAAGTGAAGAAATTATATAGTAGAGCTACCAACCCAGGGTGGGTGTGGAATATGAGCACTGCGCTTGAACACACTACCATTTTCCGATTGCCACTGAAACATAATCTATCTTATCCTGATAGATACACTCTTCCATAAAATGCAAAGGAAAAATAAGATAGATATACATATTAATATACAATAAATGAAGTTTAATACAAAAAACTTAGTCATTAAATTTCTAGGTTACCTAGAAATTTCATTTCAGGAAATACGGGTGCAATTTTTTTCAGACATACTATATCATTCTTCACAGTGTAACACACAATCAGTCTCAGATTATGACCCTCTTCATTGTATGTCTATTCTTTTGCCATTTTGTGTCCAACAACAGTTTAATCTCCTTTTTATAAATTTGATTCAAGCTCACATCTTTTAATTATTTAATTGTGATCAATTATTTAGGCTGATACTATTGATATACAATTGATATATCACTGATACAGATTATCTATTTGATGATAGTGTCATTCTGATCCAAACAAAATACTACCTTATTAAAAACCACATCTTCAACTAGTCACTGTATTTTTGTTAGTTTGATAATTTTATCTTATATAGATACAAAAAAACATTGTTATACAACCCATGTAAAGACTAATATGCAATCTTAATATAATCCAGGCATAGTCTGATATATAATAAATGATATTAGTGCTCCTTGTTAGTTTCTGTTCTTGTCTGTTGCTATTATAATAGAGTCTAGTACTAGATCTTATTTAATTACAAGTATGGTATATAATAAAATATTTTATGTTACTCTCAGCCTTGATAAGTGAAAGTCTTTACAATGAATAGCAGCAAAAGCAGAGACTAATGGGTGCCCTAGGCCCTAATAGTAAGTAAGTGATGTTTCAGTATTTGAGTCCTATTTTTTCAAATAGTTTTAATATATATATTAAGCTACATACAGCAAGAAGAACCATGAAACAATCAGGAATTATATTAGTATTACATTCATAGTGTTTTGGCTATTTGGCAACCTTGAAGAAAACTTATTTTCTATCTTGGTGAGTCTAAAATTCTGAATGGAAATCAGTATCTATCATTCTAATATCTATCTAAATAGGACATTTATGCCACCCACCTAAGGCTCAGGAAGCATTCAGGAAGGAAGGGCTGAAAGAATGTAATAGCTGGAAGATGGGGAGACGGCCTGTGCAATGGTATGTTCTAAGCATGATACATCCCATACTAATTATGAATTTACAGCAGCAGCAGCAGCAGCTACTTGCCTTGGGCCTACACAAAACTAGGCCTATCAACAGTCAATCATGGATTAGGGTAGGTCATGGGGCCCTAATCCTTCTACTGAGATACTGGCTATGGGTGGATTTGGGGGAAGGAGAGATATTGTCTACAGTTATGTACCTACTGATGAGCCTAGATGTTCTTATGGGTAGCTCCAGATGACCCTGATTATACTCATCAAGTTATAAAAAATCAAAAAAAGGAGGAAAGAGAGGTAAAAGAGGATTGGATTAGAAGGGTCTCAGAGAGGGTGGCAGGTGACAATAATCAGAACGCACCTACATATTCACATAACAAAGTTAATAAAACTTATAATAAAACAGCATATCTATTATTCAAATAACAACTCTAATCCTTTTAGACATATATTTACTGAGAGAGAGAGAGAGAGAGAGAGAGAGAGAGAGAGAGAGAGAGAGAGATTGTGAGCCATGTGTTACATGTGTATTTGAGATAGGGTCTCATAATATAGCATTGGCTGGTATGGTACTTCATTCAATAGATGAGGCTAGCCTTGAGATTGTAGTGATACTCTTGCCTTTATTTTCCAAGTTCTGGGATTACAGGTGTGTGCCACCATACCTGGCAAATGAGCCATTTTTAGTTATGCTTTCTAAACTTCATTCGGGCTATCAGCTGATATCCCTTACAGATAACTGAATCTTAAAAGCCACATTTTTCAATATTCTAACCTTTAGTAAAGCCCGCAGAATCTGCATTTTAACATGCTTCACCCACAGTAATCTTGGGATAACCTTTGGTAAAAACTGGTTTTGATCATATATATTTTCTTCCCACCTCACATTCATTTTCCGCTAAGGTATAAGGAGAATACACTGATTATCATAATTGGCTCTATATTAGAATTATTTATGATTTATCATTTAATAAATACTAGTGTCAAGTTCCACTACACAGTCTGATTTAATAGTTCTTGGATAGTGGCCAAGCATTGGTCCTGTAAAAGCTCATTTTTTAAAATTCTAAGATAAAGGTAAACTTGAGGAGCAATGAGCGGCTTGATTAAAGCCTTAAACAATGTTATGCTTATGTCATATCCCTAACTTTGAAATTAGTCACTTATAAAACTGAGAGTAACCAAGTGTGAAAGTAAATATAAAATCCTAGAATTTGGGAGTTTGGGAAAGGAAATTATTAATTTTAGGGCAACATGGGATAGCTACTGAGACCATGTCTCCAAAAATATGAGATAATGTTATCTATCTCTTTAACTGGTTTTTTGGTTAATAATGTGATAATATTGTAAAAATTGCCAATTTCAAAAAAGAAATGGTATCACCTACACATTAAACTATGTATAGTCCTTTCCTTGCTGGTGATTGAGAAAAAACTGCCATGAGGAATAAGATTTTCCCAGGTGACAGGATGTGAAGGCAGGGTTAAAAAGATATAAAAAAATGTGCCCAGGGGAAAATTTTCATTCTTAATAGAAAGTTCAGAAACTGTCCAGAAATGGAACACTTATGTATGCAATTAGGTGAAAAGAAACAGGGCATGTACTGAAATATTCAAACAGTAAAACATTACAAAGGAAATTAATAGTTATAGTGTTAATAAGTCCTAAAAAGCATCACAGTAGACATTTTTAAAGCACTTGGGAAAAATTTGCAAGGACTTAATAGGAGTTAGATACATATGAAAGCCAGAACCAATAGAGTTAGCAATAGAAGATTCAGAACCAATTATGACATAGTTATTGATACTTTGATCTAGTTTTTCTTTTTAATCATACTATGTGTAGCATTGTACACGGACATTACTGTTCATATTTTAAGGCTCAGATTTCCAAGTTTAATATGAGACCATAACTGCAGTTTTAAACAGTAAATTATCCTAAGTGATACCAGAGATTCATACACAGATTTGGAGATGGAAAAAGAAGTAGATTGGACTATTATAGGAAATTTTCCGTAACTCCAAATCAAGTGTCTTCTCTGAAACTCTGGATTCTTCACAGTAATTCCTCATGTTCACTTTCTCAAATCACTCTGAAAAAAATCTAGTATTGTTGCCACTGTGTTCTAAACATTCTCCCTAAGGTTACAAAGACTAAGTGGAAAAGGAATAGGAAGAAGCCACATTAGAATAAGTACAACTAACTTTGTATGTGTCATAATCACAATATAAATAGATTGCAAAACTAGAATTTTCTGGTTTTTTTTCCTTTTAGATCTTTATTAGTATCAGAGTAGTTATTAAATCTAACTTAACATTTCTATAACCTTTTGTAAAAATGAATTTTTAAGGGGAAAGGTATGTAATTTTTCAGCAAATATTTATGTGCCAGGTACTAGATATGCTGAGGCCTTCTGTTTTCACCAAGTCTGTCATAAAAAATCTTTTAGAAATGTATTGGTATGTTTGACTTGAAATTTTAGAAAGAGTAATCACCATATGTTGTAAATGGTAGCACAGTAGGGAACATCTGAGACTTTATTCCCTATGGGGGTCAAGATCCATTAATATACTTTTCTACATATGTTTCCTTACACTTAACATTCCACATCTGTTACTTTACACATTACATAGGCATAATAATAAGTTACATTTTTTGGAGTAAATTTTAAAAGTTCTTGAAAGGTGAATTATATAATAGAATATGTAACAAAAAATAGTTTGTGGTAAAATACAAATAGAAAGTATTTTGAGAATACTGTATATTATAAACTATATAATTTAATATATATGTACTTTTGTGTAAACTTAAATGTAAGTATATGCTCAAACATCCATGATAAAAAGAATAAACTTATTAGAGAATATGAACACAACACAATATTACATTCGGTGAAATGAACTACAGGTATAAGTCAAATACTAATTTAGAACATATCAAGTGAAAAAAGTGAGATGCGTAATGATAATACTTTTCTAAAGCTCAAAGACATGCATCATTAAATGTGTATGGTAAGGGTTATATATTAACATTTAAAGACAAAAATCTAATTATGACAAAAGACATGAGAGAAGGTAGGCAGACAAGATGCAGAAGTAACTTAATAATTAAAACACTATTAGCACTCCAACTATTAAATTTATAAGATATGTAAAACTAAACTATCTGATCTTCAATGCCATCAGAGACTTGAGAAGGGATAAAATTAATTACCTGAGTATACAGGGAATGCAGGTTAGCAGCTTCCCAAATGAGAAGATGACAGAGACAGTTGGCTACCTGAGCAGTCACCCAAAACTCTCTATAATGGTGGAGCATCATCTTCAGCCTTCTGGCCCAATATATCTGACAGACATACTTGTGAGACAGGAACTATTGAGGACTTAAGCTTAGTTGTTTAGGGGTTAAGATGTTCTTATGCCTAGATACATGTCTTAAGTTGATAATTATATGATATGATAGATATTGATTTACATTCAGATTTTTAGACTCACCAAGATAGGAAAGATGCTTTCTTCAAGGCTGCCAAACACAAATAGACAAAACACTATGAATGTAACATTTATATAACTCTTGATTGTTTTGTGGTTCTTCTGGCTGTAGGTAGTTTATTGTATCTATGTGTAATGATATAAATGTGTATGTAAAAATACTTAATAAAATTGTAAAAATATTTTTAAAAATATAAGATATTTATTATTATGCCCTATAGCAAACATGTTGTATATATTATTTTGTATATATGGAATATTTTATAACATTATAAAAATTTAACTATAATGCAGTAAATAAGGTAGATATCTTAGACATATTGCATTGTCACTTCCCCTCTAAAATAACTTAACTAATGCAGTATAAACTACCTATTATTTTTGGTACAGATAATCTGCAATATACATCCTTAAAAGTGTTTTGGCAGGATGACTTTGAGAAATTCCTAGTATGCAATAACATATTCACTCATCCTTTCATCCTGAGCAGTAAGAAAATATGTAGCTCTTAATGATTCTTTAAGATCTTATGCCTATTTTAATATTCTCATTACACAAAAGCCTTTTTAAAAGACACAATTGTACATATATTTAATACACTATCAATCTTGCAAATTCTACTTTAATATCCAGATGTATCCAGATGAAATTTTCAAGTTATTTGATTACCATTTTTATTACTTGTTATTTTACTTTTTGATCAAATAATATTATTAGAATTTTGATTGTGATAAAACAGGAAACCTGAAAAGAAATAAATACTGCTTCTGAATTATTAAAGCAGCTGAAGAAAACTTAAATGATAAACCATAGGTGAGCTGATTAAAAACTGTTAATTTAAAAAGGAAGGAAAAATAGAACCAGCTTTCATACCATCTTCACTGTGCATGCTAAATTAGTATAAATCATATTGTTTAAAACTTATATATAAGGCTTGTCCTGGATTTTTGGTTTAAAATGGCCCAGTTTCACTCCCTAGAGCTCCAATTCAATATTTAGGTCACCTAGAATGCCTGATTCACGAAGACTTAAGCATTAACTCTGAGCATACAGTAAAAGTATTTAAAGTATTTGAAATGCCTGTGTGACTACTCTGGCTCAGCTTTTCCTGCTGTAACACTACATGAACTGAAGGATATATTGTGCCTATTCAAACACAACTTAGGACACCTCTACATGTATGTAACTAAAGTTTAATTTCTACTGTCACCGTTAAAACACAAATTTTGTAAGACTATTATAAATTGACCGTTAAAACGAATGTTTTGAATTGTACATGTTCAAATCTAGGTGATTTATAAATCTATTAGTGGCAAGTTCATATATAACCAACATTAATTTTTATATTACATTTAAATGTGAATGTTTTAAGAAATATTCAAGAATATGAATCATGTATATTTACATTAAAATAGAAAAAATGTCCTAAATTAAACCAAATTATTTAAAAAATTTTTAAGACAGGTTCTCACTATGTAGCTGTGGCTGTCCTGGAACTCACTATGTGGACCTCGCTGGCCTCACACTCACATGGATCCACCTGTCTCTGATAGCATTAAAGACATATGACATTATGCCTGGCTTCCAAATTATTTTTTAAATCACTCATTTCACAAATTTTTTATGACTACTCAACAGCAAAATTAAGTGGAGTGCATCTTTTGAGCTTTTGATAGAGCAAGAAACTAGCTCAGTTTAATGTTTTCAAAGTCTATTTTGCTATATAATCCTAAAAGCTATTTATTAGGTTTTTTATAAAATGTTCAAATTTTCACACAAAGCCTTGTAATGGTCTAACAAGATAGTGAATAATACACCTTTACAAATAACATCAGGATCTGGAGTAATTTATCCAAGTGTATATACCATTCTTCAAAAACCATATCCACGACAATAAAACTCAGATCTTATTTCATGTCAAATCCTACCATAGTTTTCATTATAAGACATGGGAGGTAAATTATAGGAACGGTTAATGAAGAAAATAAAGGAGGTGATATTCATATACATGGAGTATGAATAAATATACTATGGCAGTTGTTGCTAATAAGTTTACAGACATTTTTCCTGAATAAATCATTAATCAAAATTTTAGAAATCAATTCCTGGCTACAATTTTGTTTTTATTATGCAAATTCAGCAATGTGTTCTAAGTATTTATAAATGTATGCTCTAAAAATATAGACCACAATTTCTAATTTACTACCATAAAAATTTATAATTTTCTCACATGATTAGAGTGAATAAGAACACAAAATTAAATAGATAAAAGTACTTAAATTTCAATAGGAATGTATTTTAAAATATGTATACTTGAGATGTACATTTATATTTTTACTTTAAAAATCATAATTGCATGAGAGTTAATGTAAAATTTGATTTCATTCTTATATAAAAAGTATTATAAAGTTAACAAAAATGTCTAAAAAGCACAAATACATAATTTAAGTGAAATTGCTCAGCAGGATGAAAGCATTATTCAGTATGGATATTTAAAGTATATCAAAAAATAATGCCGTTTTCTTTTCTTAAATATTTATTTATAATGAAGCAAAGTAACTATGTCAGGTAAAAATAGAACAAAGTAAAAAAAAAAAGTCAGAAAACCAGTTTCAAGTAAATGCAGTTTGACAAAAACTGGAAAAAAAAATGTTTTCATTTTGAATTTAACAACTAAAAATGATTTAAAGTGTTTTACAACACTTGACATTATTCTCTTAGCATATAAAGCAAATATAACTATAAGTGCTGGCCAAGAAAACTAACAAACACCAATGGGAGAAAAATACTTGTATAATTATAGTCTTAAATAAAATTATTTTATCCTGTCTTATCAAATCGATATTTACATTCTTCTTGTTTTTCAGTTGCCTTCTGTTGGCTACTTCTAAGTCCCATTGACTTTAACCTTTCCAATAACTTCGAGCTAGATGCGATCACTTATGTTTACAAGTTGCAACAGCCATGACATGAGTTGTCCAGTGTGGAATGATCTTCAAGAGAGCTGGGTTATATCTCCCCACAAGAACTGCCTTCATCCTTGTCTCTTCCCCCAAATATTCTCAACCTCATCAAAGATTTACCTTTCAAACTGACACTTTTGTGCTCATTTCTTAATTAGTGACAATCTCAGTTTTTGAGTCTAAAGTAGAGAATATTAAAACAGTACAGTAGAATTATTTTAGGTTTTGCTGATACCCGTGAAGACAGGCATCATGGCAATTATTTCAATTCTGACAAGAAAAGCGTGGGTACCTGTCTCATTTTTCTGATTCAGCTGCTGACAGGGCTCTAACAGAAGCCTCAGTTCTTTGTGGGAATGTTTTCCAGTTAAGATGTTTAAGACAAGATTCCCCCCTTTTCTTGAGTGTTTTTTATAACGAATTTTATGTAGAAAACGAAATATGATGGGGAAAAATATGTTTAAAAGCTTCAAATATCTCAACCCATCTTAACACAGAATACAGAAAAATGATACAGATTATATTAGACTAAGTAAACTAATCCAAATGGAGATTTTTTTTCTTTTTGGATTTTTCAAGACAGGGTTTCTCTGTGTAACAGCCTTGACTGTCCTGGACTCACTTTGTAGGCCAGGCTGGCCTCGAACTCACAGTGATCCACCTGCCTCTGCCTCCCGAGTGCTGGGATTAAAGGCGTGCACCACCACGCCTGGCAAATTGAGATTTGCAAAACAAAACTACAGTCCTTTCTTCCCTAATTTTAACATTAGTTAAAATAGAAATGTCCAACATCAATAAGAAATTTCCACTTACTTCATAGTACCACACCTTTGTGTTAAGAAAGAGAGAGAAGCCATTTATGACAGTTATTTTTAGATATTGATCATCTTATCTTGCTGCAAAGGGAATAAAAATAATTAAAGTTGAGTGGAAAACAATTTTAAGCACACCATATTTCAAATCATAAAACTGTTCAGATGAGATTTCTGGAAAGCCTTGTAATAAGTACATGCCCTAGATTTATTTTTTTAAGTCTATACCTTACTTATTCAAATTGGCCTCTGTTAAGTGGCAGATAAAATTTAATTCAAATATTTAAATACTTCATATAATTACAAATAAACTTTTTATTAATATATATATAAATGGCTGAATTAAACAATTTGTTGGATGTTAACTATATGTTATTTATTCTAAATATAGCATCAGTATCTGTTTATGATAAGTTCCTTTCTCAAACTTTAATATTCCTTCAGTGTTGGAAAATTTCTTCTTTTCTGATATCTTAAAATCATTTTTGAAAATTTGGAAAATATAGAAAAGTAAGGCTTGCACATAGATTCACTTTCAAGAAACAAACAATTAACTATTTTATTTCATGATTTTATCAGTTCTCATTCCTATTGGTACTATGGGCAGCAACAGAACATAGAGCTCAAATAACATTAGATGTTATAATTTACAGTAGAAAAACAATGTAGTATTTCAGAGATAATTTTTGTCTACAAATATATAAGTTTTCTCTAAAGCAGTGGTTTGCAACCTTCCGAATGCTAAGATCCTTTAATACAGTTCCTCATGTTGTAGTGATTCCCAAACATAAAATTATTTCATTGCTACTTTATTCATCCATCAAATTATTTTATTGATACTTTATAAATGTAATTTTGCTATAGATATAAATAATAAATATGTGATATGCAGAATATTTGATACGTGATCCCCAAAGAGGTTACGACCCACAGGTTGAGAACCACTGCTAAAAGACACATTTTGTTAGCATTAGGTGTTTCAAATTTTTTTAATCTAGCCTGGAATATGCTTATGAGGATAAAATAATCATTTACTTTTACTTTTTGTTGCACTGAAGATTCAAGCAATACCATACAAGAGAAGTGCTCTATCACTAAGCTTTGTTACCAGCACCAGTAATCTTATTTTAACTAATGAAGAGAGATTTAAAGTGATGGATGTCTTTGAGGGTTTTTTATATGAGTACCAGAAACAAATGGGAACTTGTTTTACAGGAGAGTTAACAAAAATGAGTAGTATTTAATACCCATCCCCCCTTTTTTTCACTGTCAAAAACCAAATGATCACATGCTGCTGGCCACAGAGGATAATTCTGCTTAGTTAATTCATTTTTAACAAATAGTATATAAGGAATAAGGAAGACACTGCTTCTGTCTTTAAGGAGTTCATCATCTAATAAAAGTAAGATTATTATTCATAGCAGGATTTAACTGCCTGAGAAGATATGTGAAATGACATGCACAGGAAGATGAAGGACTCTAGCTCTGCTCACACAACAATGAATTATGCATCAGAAAAGGGGATAAAAGAAAGTAATAAAAATAACTAGTCTTATTTTACAGGAAAAAGAAAAATAACAAATATGTGGGAAACTAAAAGACCAACAGCAAGATGTTGCATTTAATTTTAATATTAGGGAGAGAGGGAGGGAGGGAGGGAAGGAGAGAGAGAGACAGAGAGAGAGAGAGAGAGAGAGAGAGAGAGAGAGAGAGAGAGAGAGAACACAAGCACCTGTGGGAAATTAGAAAAGTGTTATGAAGTAGCATTTCTCAAAGTCCTTAAGGAATAGGACATAATTTTAATAAGGCAGAGATCAAGGATATATAGGGCATATTGTGCAAAATTATCATAAGACAAATGGCTGAACTAAAATCTATTTTACTAATGATAATTTATCTGTATGAGTTAGAGTACAGTTATTACACATGGGAGTTCTTGAAGATAAAACTGAAGTTATGCTGAAACAAAATGTTAACTCCTTTGAATCCCAAAGAAAAAGTTACCTATTCATTTGTAAATAGCAAAATGGGCTTAGATTTGTAATGACTATTTTAAAGGTGATCAACTCTATACTTAGAGATTAAAACAGAATGTCATGACATTATTTATTAAGATGATTTTTCATTTGATTTTTTTTTATAAAAAGAATAACAGAGATAAGTACAAATTAGGGCAAGAAAAGAACCAAGAACATAAGATTTTGTTCTAAAGTAAAGATGACACATCAAACAAGACATGTGATGGGAAAATAAGAATGAGGTAGAAGTAGTTGTAATAAATGTCATGAGTTACTGAATTTTAAAATACAGAAGTAGGTAATGTATGAGCAAAATGTCCTAAGAGGGCACACAATCATCTTTTAAATGGAGTATAAAGTGGGTGGAGGGTACAGAAAGTCCTCTGTGTTCTAAGCACATTTGGAGTATTTTAGTAATTTTATGTTTGGTCAAGACAGAATGTACTTAAAGTTCAGCCTGTAAAATAATCTCTTCTCTAGGCTACTTAATGTTTCCTGACCTCTAAGTAGCAAAGCTTAAAGCCCTATAATAAGATGCTTAACAGCTAAGCTATTGAAAAGTTCTACTGTGAATACCAACATAACTTTGAGGGCAACGTGAGAACAGGGTGTGTTTTGTATAAAGTAACTGTCAATAGCAGATATTTATACATTCTGGAGACAATCAAGAAATCTATTATGTACTAGTTTTATAAAAGGCTCTTAAAATCACAGAATGTGTGGGCTACCCACATCTGATAGACTGCATCCCCATCACTGCATTTCTGCAGAAAAAAATCTTAATTCACTAGAAACTATATCTCTGTTCTTCTAAAAATGATAGTTGAAGGTTAAGAACAAAGTTACGCTATACAACCTGTGAATCCTAAACATAGAAAGCTATTTTTACCTCACAGTATAGATAATTTTTGTTCAAAATCCCCTCCCCATTATTTTTTCAAATACAAAAATATTGAGTATGTGTAACTTAAGTAATTATTACTTGATGATCTCCAAGATTTTCCAGGAAACTCATGGCTGCCATTTTGAATTAAAATCTTGGCTTATAAAATAAAGTATTAGACAGCACCTTTTACTTGACAAATATACTTGAAAGGATTTTCAATAAAATAAAATTATAATGAATTTCTTTAATATAAAAATTAAAAATAAAATAACAAATTTCATTTTAATTTTACAGCATTCCAATTGTCTTTGTTCTTATGTAAAATTAAAAAATTAAGTAATGATAACATAATTACCATAGATTTTTACCAAGTAACAATCAAGTATTAATAATTATGTATTTTATTACAGTGTGTGTATAGACTGTGTTAAAAATGAAAGGCACAGAGATAAAATAATACTCTAGAAAATACATTTAAAAAATGTCTGATAATATTTTTTGTTTTGTAAATTATGATTTATTTGTTTTCACTGGTCACATGTTTGTATTCTAAAAAGAAGGAGAAAGAAATGGCTTGGTTTCGGTGGGTTGAGAGGTAGGGGGATCTGGGAGGCATTAGAGGAGGGGAACCATAATCTGGGTATATTGTATTTTAAAAAATTCCAATAAAAACCAGAAATGTTTCAAATAACTACAAGAAACATTAGCAGTAAGCTATGATATTGCTATTACCTTTGTGCTCTGTACTCCAAAATGCCATGATTCTTGCTATTTTCTGGTTACAATTTTTGAAAAGTAATTTATCATTATCAAATACAAAGGCAGACAGACTACTGGAATACTTCTAAGCCAATAAAGTGTTTTCCATCACCCTTTTCCTCCTCCTACGTTGCCCCATCCATCCTTAATTATGAAGACTTGTTCCTAGTCTTAGTGAATCTTGTTATGCAGTGTTCAGCTGATATCTCTGAGAGACCTACTCTCTTCTGAAGGGAAATGGAGGAGCAGTGAATCTGGGGGAGGGAAGAGGTAGGGGGACTGGGAGGAGTGGACAGAGGGAAACTGTGGTCAGGATGTATTGTATGAGAAAAGAGTAAAAAAAAAGAAAGAAAGTCAATAAAATGCAAAAATGTGTTTCCCATCATCATGAAAATTTCTTTGACTAACAAAAAATGTTCATTTTCATCATGTAAGGCTGGTGAGTGTCTGATGTATTCCATGATGATGAGTCGCAATGATACTCACTAGGCCATAACTGAGACTATAGAGAACCTAAATTGTAAGATATATGATGCAAAGATATTCACATGATAGAAAAATAGTATACAGAAGTTAATAAATTTATATTAATAAAAGTTCCTATTTCTTTGAGGAATTACAAACAATATAGCAACCTGAGAGCTATGGCTGGTATTCAAGGACAGGTGGCACAAGGATAAATTAGATCACAATTTCTCTAGTTTATCCATAATGTATATCATTATCCATTACCCCCATTTCTCCCAATTGAATCACTGGATTATAACACTCTGAGAAAGAAGCAGTGGCCAAGAGGATGCCATCAGATTTATTGAAAGTTGTAGCTATAAACATCAGGCCTCCAAGACATACTTTATTTGATTTAAATAAATTTCTGCAGATCTAGTAAATTTCTTGAGTCTCTGTCATTCTCATTGTTTTATAAAGGAATTGATTCCTACATTTATACTAGTTGTTGGACTCCTTAAGGCATCTGATTTTGGAATCTTTGGCTGAGTTTTCATTGAATACTAAAGAAATTAGATCATTATTAAAAGCTCTTATATACATTAATATGTTTATTTGCACATATAAAGTGAAACTACTAATGTCTTAGAGCAAAAACACCAAATTGTTATTAGAATGGAGTGATTTAATACTGTGAAATTGATATAGCTTATACATTCCATTGAAGACGAGAGTGACAGACGTGATATTAAAATAATGAAGTTAGGTATCCCAATACATTTTATATTTTCTGATAAACAAAACTTATGATACATACATAGCTTTTCAATAAACTATTTACCTTTTAAGAACCATTTGCTCATTTCTCAAATATAAAATAGCTAATAATTAAAAGAAAAGGCTGTCAGCTAATACCTGTTGCACGATTGTTGTTAATTCCAAGCAGAGCTGTATTACATTATTTCTTGTGACTGAATAATCTGTTACAGCAGCAAATGGTGACCTACAGAGGGAAAAGAAAGACTGTAAGAATATTTTTCAAAAAAAAAATCACCAAAATATAATAGTATAACATAAGATTCTGACTAATAATGAAATGAATTTTTCTAAAGCTTATACTTTGATAAAACACAGTATTTGGGAATCATTTAGATTAAAATGAGTGAAATTAAGAAGAATCAAATCTTGGAAATATAATATATTCTTTCCATAAATTTTCTCTTTGTAATTTTCTTTATATATAGTTCTTTGATACTTCTACCAAGGCCTCTTTACGACATCAAATACAAAACAGCAGAAGAAAAAAACATAAATCAAAAACAGTATTTTAGTATTTATTTTCCAAAGAAAATTAACACTTTAAGTTATTTTTATTATTACTCATTATTAAAGGCTAGATATATTAATAGACTAGTGGTTACTATTGGTTTACTATAAGTAAATTACTATTCTAATTGTGATATTCATACTAACAATATTAACAGTAACTCTTAAGCAAAGAGAAAAATGAAGGTAAATAAATATTTAGTGACTTGCCTAAGCCTCAGAATGAATGAGATAGTGTTACTATCTAGAGAGCTGAATCCAAAGCTCACAGACATAAGTATCTTGATTTCCTAGTCTCTCACATACTTTATCCTAATATATCAGCAGCATCTTGCCCTATTGATAACTATCTTTTTTTCCTTTAAATTCTTTATTCCTTTGGTTTCCATGACACTACTTTCACATAATTTCCTTTTTACTCTGGTTACACTTCCATTTTTTTTTCATGAGCAAAACAACTTCTTCCTTCCTTCCTCTCCTCCTCCTCTTCCTCCTTGTTCTGCTCCTCCTCCATCTTTCTCTTGTTTTGAGAAAGTTTCTCTGTATAGTCCTTGCTGTCCTGAAACTTTCTCTGTAGGCAAGGCTGCCCTCAAATATCCACCTGCTTCTGCCTCTCAAGCGCTAGGATCAAAGATATGTGCCACCTGCCTGGCATGAGCTAAATATTTTCCAATTTTTGGTGGTTCATGGAGATAATTTACTATCCCACATCTATTCCCTCTCTATAACCTATTGATATCTATCTTTTTTCCTTCAAATTCTTTGTTCTTTTTGTTTCCATGATACTTTTTTCACATAAATTCCTTTTACTCTAGTTATGATTCCATTTTTTCATGAGCTAAACAACTTCTTCTCCTTCTCCTTCTTCTTCTTCTTCTTCTTCTTCTTCTTCTTCTTCTTCTTCTTCT
>OU015760.1:3157025-3189710 GCA_907169655.1 Acomys percivali | reverse complement strand
CTTCTTCTTCTTCTTCTTCTTCTTCTTCTTCTTCTTCTTCTTCTTCTTCTTCTTCTTCTTCTTCTTCTTCTTCTTCTTCTTTCCTCCTCCTCCTCCACCTCTTCCTCCTCCTCTTCCTCCATCCTCCTCCATTCTTCTCCTTTTTTTGAGACAGAGTTTCTCTGTGTAGCTCTGGCTGTCCTGAAACTTTCTCTGTAGACTAGGCTGCCCTCAGACTCAGAGATCGCTTGCCTTTACCTCTCAAGTGCTAGAATCAAATGTATGTGCCACAAACACCTGGATTGAGCTAAATATTTTTCAATTTTTGGTGGTCTACAGGGAACATTTCTTATCCTATATCTCTCTATACTCTCAAAAAATTAAAAGTATACAGTACAGGATAGGACCTCTTCTTGATAACTGTGGTTTTAGTAAGCAAAGTATAAGAAAAATCTCTGCTGTCTTGAACTACATATCATATAAAAAACAGTTAATAAGAATTTAGACACACCAAAATAGGAAAGATGTTTTCTTCAAGGTTGCCAAACACAAATAGTCAAAACATGAATATAACATTTACATACATGGTTTTTTTTTTGTTATAGGTAGTTGATATGTGCAATAATATAAATGTATATGTAAAAAAGAAAGATAAAGAATAATTAAAAAGAACAACAGGCCTAGTTCATAATTAAAGTCATATAGCATGATAGGAAGGTGTTAAGCATTTTGAAAAATCAAGGGGGACAGTCAAAATATATTCTAATATTTTCCTTACATCTCATATTTTATAGTGGGTTTGCCTATTTTGATTATTCATTGGGTCAGCTATCAGTTATCTCTTATTTATCTCCAATATCTCCATTTGCTGACGCTTCTGCTCTTACTTTTCCCTAATTCTTATTTATCTACCCAAACAACATAAACAATCTTCCATTCTTATTATTCCTTCATTAATTAAAAATCTCATAGCAGTGGAGAGGATAGAATACATAGTCAGATTGTCAGGATGCATCAAACACTAGCCTCATTTACTTGTCACTTGGTGTTAAATTTAACCACCCTAAATTCTACTACTTTGCCTACTTGTAAAATAAGAACAATCATTTTTTGATTGTTTTGACTAAATAAGTGTGTCTAAAGTTAGCATAAGAATCACTATCAGTAGTAACAGTCATTAAATCCTGAAAAATCTCTAAAGCAGTACTCCTTTTTCTAGTGTTGGTCTTCACTGATCTTCTGCAACAAGGAATCTTTGAAATTCACACATTTGAACTAAAGAAGGACTCTGGGCAGCCCCCCCCCCATTGTCTTTCCCATAAAGTAAAAATGTATTAGTATGACAAATTTTTTATTTTTTCTTATTATGTTTTTTATTGTTTTTTTGAGACAGGGTCTCAGTAACTGGCCTGGAGTTCACATTTTAGACCAGCCTGATCAAAGAGATCCACCTGCCACCTCAATTGCTGAGATTAAAGGAATGTGCCGGAAAAAAAATATTTTTCCCTTTAAACTCAAGCCATTTAAACAATGCTAATAATCATGCCAGACTGTAGTTAAGTTTTTCTGTGATTAAAAGAGAATTCCATTTCTTTTTCAATTTACAAAAAAGTCTCTTTGAAATACCTACAGTTTTCACAATTTATCTTTTTGTGTTGCTTTAAGAGCTTAATTTTTATGGTCAAAATATCAAATGGCCTCTAACTTAACTAAACACTGTTACATTATATAACACAACACACACTAAATTATTTTCTTTAGGCTTTTTGTCATATTATCATGTCTTATGAAATAAGCATAAAATAGCCATTGTATGACTTCATGGAATGCTATGTGGGTGTTTGTACCTGGAGGTGAATTGATATTTATTAAGATAAAATGTTATAATAAATAATACAACAGAATCTCAGTAACTACTATATTGGAAAACCCAACTTAGATTATGTACACTCATGCTTACTATTAGGAAACAAATGTATTGTTTAGTCACTCTATACAATAGTATAGTGAAAAGAGAGTAATTGGAATTTACTTAAATCATTGTCTTTCAGGATGACAAAATGCACAGTCATAGGACAAGTATTGGGGATAGAAAATAAATATAAAAATTTTGAGTTATTTAAGCATTAACAATTAAGCCATATCTTACTGTCTAGACGTTATACTTGCTATATGTGTATATATAGAAGTTATTTCAGCTTAGAACAAAATTCTATCATGAGGGAAAGCAGGGAAAAAATTCAAAAAAAGAATCTGGAGGAGGGAACTGAAGCACAAGTTATGGAGGAACACTGCTTATACTGGCTTGATCCCTATGCCTTGCTCATCCTGCCCTTTTTTTTAATGGTCCATTTTAATATTTGTTTTAATTAAGATCTATAAGATCACTCCACAGCCAACATTATCCTAAGTGGAGAAAAATTCACAATCCCATCAAAATCAGGAATGAGAGGTATATAAACAGAAGATATATAAACAGAAAAAATAAGTCATGTTGTCTATATTTTGAGATGAAATGATATGATATGATATGATATGATATGATATGATATGATATGATATAACTAAAAGATATGAAAATTCCAACAGAAAATGCTAGAAACAATATTTAGCAAAGCAGTAAGGTGAAAAATCAACTCATAAAAATATACCCTTTTTATATAGCAACAACAAACATATTGAGAAGGAGACCATGGAAACACTCCCATTTATAACAGAATCAAATATAATAAAATATATTGTATAAACCTAACAAAGAAGGTGAAAGACCTCTATAGTGAAAAATTAAAATCTCTAAAGAGAGAGATTGGGAAAGATACTAAAAAATTAAGATATCCATATTTATGAATCAGTAAAATTAATATTGTGAAAATGACAATCCTACCAAAAGCAACTTACAGATTCAATTCAATACCATCCAAAATACCAACAGCATTCTTCACAGAAATAGAAAAAAACTCATCCTAAAATTCATTATGGAACTAGAAGTGACACTGAATAGCCAAAAGAACCCCAAGCAAAATGAATACTGGAGGTATTACTATTACAGACTTCAGACTGTGTCTCCTAGTAGTGTCAGAAGGTAAACTATAAAAGTTTCACCAACATGACTACCTAAATATAAGCAGAAGAAGGACAACACCAATAGGCATGCCAAGGTGAACAGAGGAAAACCCACTAGACCTCCACTCTATACAATAAACTATTGACACAATGCTGAAAGTGGGAGAAATAGTCTTGCCCAGGGAAAGCACACCAATTTGTTGTCCGGTATCAAAATTGTCATCTATGAAAATTTACATATAAGTAAAATTGTATGGATGGAGCAGGTTTTATTTAGATATATATGTATATACATATATAGATATGCATATAATAATATCTAATGAAGAAAGAGGCCATGAACTGGAAAGAGCAAGGAGGGAAGTAGTTTGTGGGAAACTTTGGAGGGAAGGGAGAAATATTATTATAATATTATGATCATAAAAATACAAAAATATAAAAGGAGTAAAATATAAAACAACATGGTACTAATATCAAAACAGACATGTACACAAACAGAATGCTTAAACATAAGCATGTATAAAACTTCAGCCACTTAATATTTGACAAAGATGCCAAAAACATTTGCTGGAGAAGAATAAGTATCTTCAACAAATAACACTGGGAAAACTGGGTGTTCACATGTAAAAGAACAAAATAATGCCATGTCTATCACCTTGCAAAACTTGCAAATGAATCAAACATGAAACCTGAAATACAGAAACTGCTGGAAGAAAACATGACATAGGTATAGGAAAGGGCTTTCTGAGTAGGAATCCATTTGCCCAAGAATTTTCCCCATTTTCATTTATTTATTAATTTAATCTTTTTATAGCCAGATCTCAGCCCCTTTCCTCCTCTCCTCCCAGTCTGCCCTCATGCCCCCTCCCCCACATTCCTCCCTCTCCTTTTTCTCAGAATTTGCCCAATAATTAACAAGTGGGACTTCATGAAATTAAGAGGCTTCTGCACAGGTAATGAAACAATCAACAGGGGGAACACGAAGCCACCGAATGGGAGAGAATTTTTGTCAGCTATTCATCTGAGAGAGGGTTAATGTCCAGATTATATAAGGAAAAAAGGACTCACTTAAAAAATGGGCCTGGAACTTGAACTGAGTGTTCTCAATAGAAGAAACAAAAAAAAAAAAATATCTAAGAAATGCCTTATGTGTTCAACATCCACCACAACTTGTGAATTGCAAACTAAAACAACTTTTAGATTTATCTCACCCTACAAGAACGGTAAAGTCAAACAAAAACTCACAATAAACATGGGCAAGGTTGTAGGGAAAAGGAAATCATCATTCACTGTTGGTTAAAATACAAAACTGATGCAGCCACACTAGAAGTAAGCATGGAGAATTCTCAAAAAAACTAAAAATAAATCTACCACAAGACCAGCCATACCACTGTTTGACATATGCCCAAAGGAATCAACAATCACAGATATGTGCTCAGCAATATTTATAGCCACCCTATTTTCAGTCAATCTCAAGTGGTACTCTACAAACAATATACATTGAGTAACATTAAGAACTCAGTGCATTGTATGAGTATGTGAGTGAGTGAGTGTGTGAGAGAGAGTGTGTGTGTTTGTGTGTTTAACAGTAATTAAGGTAGGCATAAAGTTAAGAAGGACATGGAAAATATTAGAGGAAGAAGAGTGTGGGGTAGAAATTATAGAAGTACAGTTTTAATATATGAAATTCTAAATAAAAGTTAAAATGCAATTAATTGATCGATGTAATTTAAATTAGTGTAATTAAAATTTTATAATGTTTTACTATATTAAAATATATTTTTAAAATCTAGTAGTATACAAGTTAGTGTTCAAATCAGGATTTAATACTATCACTATATATTATGTATTAATGGTATTTAAATAATATTAAACTAAGTAAAATTAACTTCGACTTGCCTTTAATCCCAGTACTAGGGAGGCAGAGGCAGGCAGATTGCTGTGAGTTCAGGGCCAGCCTGGGCTACAAAGTAAGTCTGGGACAGCCAACGCTACACAGAGAAACCCTGTCTCGAAAAACCAAAAAAAAAAAAAAAAAAAAGTATAAAACCTAGCTGGGCACTGCAGCACTTAGGAGGTTGAGGCAGTTGGATCTCTGTACTTTGCAGGCCAGCCAAGGTTACATAAAGAGGCTTTTATGTAAAAACAAAAACAAACAAAAACAAGTGTGTGTGTGTGTGTGTGTGTGTGTGTGTGTGTGTGTGTGTGTAAAACACCTTTATTTTAGATTTTTTAAAAAGTCAATTTGTATCTTACTAAGACTCATTAAAGGAGGCATTTTGGCAATACTGTAAATTATCAGAATTTCTTATGAGATTATTCACCCACAGCACAGGACAATACCATGAGCTATGAAAATAGATCACTCATTTAGGTTCTTTGTTACTGTAATCCAATTTCATTGCAATATTCAGCCAAATGTAAAAGTTTAATCTTTTCCATTTCATATTATGAATTTTATGCTATGTCATACATTACAAGATAAATGTACAAAACAAGGGTAGGGAGATAATCAGCACATGCTTAAAAAAGTAAGCAACTGAGTGGAGAGAGGGATATGACTTTCTCATGTACTCTGGTGCCTCACATCTGACTATGTCCCCTGGCGGGGGAGACCTAGTGGCACTCAGAGGAAGGACAGCAGGTCACTGAGAAGAGACTTGATACCCTATTAGCATATACAGAGGGAGGTAATCCCTCTGAGGAACAGTCATAGGGGAGGGGAATAAGGGGAAAATGGGAGGGAGGGGAGAATGGGAGGATACAAGGGATGGGATAACCATAGAGATGTAACAAGAATAAATAAATTAAAAATAAAATAAAAAAAAAAGAAAAGAAAAAAAAAAGTAAGCAACATCTACTCACTCATTAGTTCTTTAAATATTACCATTAACACAAGAATGAAGAAATTCAAGAGACACTGTTTATATTGGTCCAATAGGCAAAGAGTAATTTTGTTTATAAAGCAGCAAAGATATTTTACACTTGACAGAGATAAATTAGTGATTATTTATTTATCTTGATATAAAATTTCACAAAAGATTCATATCTACATGATGATGACCCTAGACTATTATGAATCATAATCAGACATTTATTACTTTTACTCTTCTAACTGCCTAATATTTTCCTGAGAAAATATGAAATAATGCTATGGTACAAACTGGGATAGAAGAAGTTACACATGAAGCATGGGGAAGAGTGTACCTGTCCAACCAAGCAAGAAGACTCTTGGCTGCTCCAATCAGATCCACCACTGAGGTCAGAAAGTCATTTGGCAATTTTCTGCTGGTCCTCCCGTCATAATGGCCACTCCTTCTCCTTCCTGTTATGAAGTTCTGTAGATTTTTGGCAGATGCATTCAACTTGTGAGAAAGGGTTTTCAGATTTTCTGTTTCTAAGCCATAATTCTGAATATTAAAAGAGAAAAAATACATCTAATGTCAGGATTTCCTTTATTCATTAGAAGTGTCAATGAGTACTTTACTATGTGATGGCAGTGGGGCAATGTTAGAAGAATTACAAATGAATAAGATAGATTTCTAGCTTAGTAGAGCTCACAGTCAAATGCCTATTAGTGGGAAAAATTATAATAAAGATGTGCTAACTAGTTTTTTTCATGTTTTCATGCAATGTTGGTTCCAATTTATATTTTTTATTCTTCTCTCATATATTAGATCCCAACCACAGTCTCCCCTCCCTATTTCCATTCCTCCCAGTCATCCCTCCTATCCACTTCCACTTTCCCTCAGATCCACTGCTCCTCCAGTTCCCTTCAGAAAACAGCAGGCTTCCCAGATATCAATTGAACATGGCATAGCAAGTTACAATGAGGCAAGGCACGAGCTCTCATATCAAAGCCGGATAAGGTAACCCAGGAGGAAGAAAAGCATCCCAAGTGCAAGGAAAAGAATCAGAAACACCCTGCCCCTCCCACTATTAGGCGGTAGCTAGTTTTTGTCAAATTGACAAAAGCTAGTGTTCTGACAGGTGGTAACTTCAGTTGAGAAAATGCCTCCATAAGATCTGGATGTCTGTAGAGAGGCCTGTAGGGCATTTTATTGATTAGTGATTGATGTGGGAAAACCTAGGCCATTGTGAATGGTGCTGGGGGTTGTGGGTGCTATAAAAAAAGTAGGCTGAGCAGGCCATGAAGAACAATCCAGTAAGCAAGATTCCTTTATGGCTTCTGAAACAGTTCCTGTTTTCAGGTTTCTGCCCGTTTTTGAGTTCCTGATAGGCTGTGATACGGAAGTGTAAGCAAAAACAAACAAAGCAAAAAACCCAACCTTTCCTCCTCAAGTTTACTTTTGGTCATGGTATTTCAACATAGCAATAGAAATCCTAACCAATATAGGTGTTACTGAAAGGATTTCTTTAAGAAAACAAAAACTTATTTATGAGATATACTTAGCTACTTTCTTTGTCTCATTTGTTACCTCTATGTTCATATACATGGCCACTAACATGGGGCCAAGAACCAGTAATGATTTAGAACTAGCTTAACAGAGAAAGTTAAGTCTTAATGAATTAGCACTAAGTTCATGCAAGTCTTCTTTAATTATGTGCATTTAAAATGGCGTGTATGAAAGAAATGAAGGCATACAGTCAATATCTTAGAAAATCAAGTTGGTTAAACCCTCACTAGTGGCAAATTCTCATCAAACACCAAACTAAAAAGTCAACATGTGAACCAAAATTTTTACATCATTGTACAAAGATGTCATGCTGGAGAATTACAAGAACCTGGTTTCTGTGGGTGAGACTATTTTTATTTCATATTTTCTACTTCATCTTAGGGATGTCTAAAGCTTCTACTAGTATTTGGACTTGACTTCCACTGCTTAACTTATCTCTTATGTTTGTGTAGGTATTGATTACTGTCTTATTTATAGCTAAAATGTTATGTTTCTTTATCTTGATTTTACATTTAAACTTCTGATAATTCAATCTTCTACTCATTTTGTACTGGTAACTAGAGCACTTATATGTTAATCCACTTTGACTCCCAGAGTTGTCATTTTTTAAATGCAGTAACTAAGAAAAAGGACTACTGAATTTTTTCAAGTATTAAGTTTTGAAGAGTCTATTTTGGAAGGAATTGTGAACTAGGAAGTCACTCATGTATATTTTACTATTTTTCATATTCCCTATTTGTCACAATCCAGTGCTAGTATCAAACTATACTGAATGGTATATCTGTATGTCTGTTTGAATATACCGGTGTTTCTGTTTCAAAATCAGAGGTATTAACTTGTATTGAACAAAACAAAGAGCCATGGATTGGTGAGAAAATGTAGACAGAAGAAAGAGAACTAGGTAAGATGAAATAAAATGACATGGCATGTGATGATTCCAAACCAAGGAGCTATCTAGACCTAAAGTGTGGTGAGACCACCTCTTCAATAGGAATTATTCCTAAGAAATCATTCCTAACAATTTCTCTTAGAATAATGTACCAAGTGTACAGTACAGCATGGTTTTAATTTAAAGTATTCAATGTGAATGCAGCAGGTATTTAGAATTATGTTTCTTTGTAAATATTGGTGGATTGTAAAAGGCCTGCTTTAAAGAAAATTTTTAGAAGTGGATTATTTTGAATAAGTTAAGCAATTACGGTTTAAAGAAACAAATTTTTGCAGCTCCAGACATCAGACTTTTCATAGAAAATACCTATTATATGAAAAGTACATATAAAATGAAATAAAAATCATTCTTATCCTGATAATTATGATTATCAACCATAACCAAGTCACTTATAATTCCCAATAAAATATATTGTCAGCATACAAATTAAGGACTACATTTTATGCTTTTACTATTTCAGATATTTATATTTTCATTTAAGAATGATATAGCATTATACCTTGAAAGGGGTTAAGACATTTTTTACATCTAGATAGATGTTTTAAGCTGAAAATGACAAGGTGTGATGAAGATTGATTTACATTCAGAATAATTATTCTTCATAAGGACTAACTTCAAAACAAGAGACAAAACCGCCATAGATTAAAAGGAACAAAATAAATTTGGTAATATCTCTGTCTTCTTTAATCTAGGAATAGAAACTTCAGAGTTAAAGACTGGGGGATAGGGGCTGGAGAGATGGCTCAGAGATTAAGAGCACTATCTCCTCTTCCAAAGGTCCTGAGTCAATTCCCAGCAACCACATGGTGGCTCACAACCATCTATAATAAGATCTGGTGTCTTTTCTGGCATGCAGACACACATGGGGGCAGAATACTCTATACATAATAAATAAATCTTTTTTAAAAAGACTGTGTAGTCCCTCTCAGCACTTGGGAGGCAGAGGCAGGCAGATTGCTGTGAGTTCAAGGCCAGACTGGTCTATAAAGTGAGTCTAGGACAGCCAAGGCTACACAGAGAAACCCTGTCTCGAAAAACTAAAAAAGAAAAAAGAAAAAAAAAAGACTGTGTAGATTAGAGAAATCATAGTTTTCTGAAAGTTTCACTGAGTAAGATATTAATTTAATGCCCTGCACATGCTAACTATTGCACAAGAAATTAAAGAAAATGCTACTAATAAGACAAGAGTATCTTCCTTGGAAGAGCAAACTAGACAACCGTAAAAGCTAAGTAAAAAATATAAGACAATACATATGTGACCTTCCTTCTCAACATATATCATATAATAAAAACAATACCAATATTTTCATTTTCCCATGAGCACTCCATGTATTTTTGTACTTGTCTTTAGACATGAAATTCCTCCTCCCCAAATAACTTATCTTTTTATACTAGTTAATTTTTAGTTTTAAGATTTTTTATGTGTCATATATGGATATTTTGACTGCGTCTATTTCTGTGTACCAAAGAAGAGCAATGTGTATAGAGATCAGAAGAGGGTGTCAGATCCCCTGGCATTAGAATTATAGACGATTGTGAGCTGCCACTTGCTGGAATCTTACTCCTAACTCTTAAGCCATGTCTCCAAGCCCCAAGGAACTTCTTTTTACTCAGGACATGTCTTTCCAGCTAGCAAGAGCAATGCAAATGTCACCAACATGCTCTCCATCTAACAGCTATTTCTTAGTGCCATTTTAAAATCTATGTTGTTGTTGTTGTTTACCACCTTTTGTCTTCCTTAACGGTATCTTGAGGAAGGGTACAGACGATGTATTTTTCATCTTTGCATTTCTACCAGTAGCATGTATGACCATAAATATGTATTTGTTAAAAGAAAGTATAAGTAGAGGAGAAATAGTAAGGCTAGCATAAGCCAGAGAGCAAAAACATGGACTCCCATTTCTAATAGTGAATTCCTGGTTTACCTCCCAAATTTAAAATGGCAGTGCAAGTGCAGTAGCATTCTTTGCTCACACGTTTACTTTATATTCACTGGAGAACATCTGTTGGATTCACTGGACAATGTCTACTTCTAACTAGCTGATGTGTAGCTATTTGGAAGGAATGAAAAGGAAGTTAAATATCTTCAGTATGTTACCAAATGACTGCTGAGCAAATACAGGAAAACAAAGGAATTTAGTATTTTTTGACAATTTTTTCTGTGCCATTTTCCAAAGGAAAATAACTACATGATGAAGAATTCAAATTATGCAATGCTAAGATGCTGAAGCTTGAGCTGTAGAGATAATAAAGCACAAAATATGAAAAAATTTAGCAAAGCCCCATGGCTCAATTTTATAAGTAGTCTATATATAACTTCTGATACTATTTTTAAAATGTAAGTTTAGGTCAGCAAACCCATATATGACCAAAATTCCAAAGTCTACATGTCTAGATGAAGAATTTCACATTGCCTTGTCAATCATGCCATCTTTCATTCATTCAACTGACAGTTCAAGTGTTTGTCACATATGAGGAGCTACCATTATCATATATATCTGAACTTCTTGCTCTGAAACACTGAACTATAAATGCTGTAAGATATGATGAACAGAGACTTCTAGATCATTAGCCCTCTACAATCTACATCTACTTTTACAATGATTTCAGGGCCACCAAAACGCGAATTTGGAAATTAATGTGTTAAGAGCCTGGGCCCTTAACATTAGTATGGTCTTTTGCTTCAGGCGTAACTCTTTCAACCTGATTCAAACAGAATGTGAGTCCATATTCTGTGCTCTCTCTCTCTCTCTCTCTCTCTCTCTCTCTCTCTCTCTCTCTCTCTCTCTCTCTCTCTCTCTGTCTCGCTCTGTCTCGCTCTGTCTCTCTGTCTCTGTCTGTCTCTCTCTTTCTCTCTTTCTCTCTGTCTCTCTGTCTCTGTCTCTCTTTCTGTGTGTGTGTGTGTGTGTGTGTGTGTGTGTGTGTGTGTGTGTGTGTCTGTGCGCATGTGCCCATGCATTATTTTATCTACATGGAATACCATTCTTTTACTCCCTCCACCCACTATCATACTGCATATTGATTAAGCAATGTGCCCCCATGCAGCCTAATAAAAATAGTTATTTTTCCTTTCTGTATTCCTATAATATTTACCACATATTCTATATTTTGGTCATTACAACATTGATTATTTACTTGCCATTCTCCTCAAATATGTTTTACAAGGGGACAAAATTTAAGTCTTATTCACAGTTCAAAAGTTACTAAGTATATAAATCAATGCCTCTGTTGAACTGTATTTAATTATCTACTTGATTTTATTAGTCATCACCTCAATAATAGTTACTGTTTAATGAAATTATAGTGTGTTCTAGACACTGAAATCGGCACTAAACAAACATAATTCCTTATTTTCAGACCTCTACAAGGTATCAGTAGTTATCTGAGCTTTAAACAAACTAACTATGGCTACAATAAAATGATCTGTTTATAAGGTATCAGTAACTGGCTGAACTAATATTCAAATTGAGGTTATAATATTACTTAGATCTCATTTTTGTCTGTATGTTTGTAGTTCCCTTCTCTTACAAATAAGTGTAAGATTTAAAATCATTCAGGTTAGTTTTACCTTATTTAATCTAGAAAAGAAATCTATGACTATATCCAATACCAGAATGTCTAATATGTTGCCACAAGCTTAGAGGAAGCTTATTTTTTAAAACATATTTTTGAAAGATTTATATCTTTCAAATGTATATGAGTGCTCTATCAGCATGTACACTTGCAGGCCAGAAGAGGGCATCAGATCTCATTATAGATGATTGTGAGCCACCATGTGTTTGCTAGGAATTGATTTCAGGACCTCTGGAAGAGCAGACAGTGCTCGTAGCCTCTGAGCCATCTCTCCAGCCCACCAAAGCTTATTTTAACAATGACTTTTTTATGCTCTATTTGTTAACCAAAGAAAGGAACCATATAAAGTACAATAGTTTATTTTCACTGATTATATGTGGAAATAAAATCTAAATAATTTTGTTTTAAAGCTTTGTAAAAATATTACTTAATATTTCAAATTTTAGAAAAATTAGATTTAACAACTAACTACATATAATTGTGTATATAAAGCATTGCTGTTAAAATTTCCCTTAGCTGAGAGCTGGCTCTGTCTCTTGCTGGGTGAGGTGCTGGATGAGTTAGCAGAGGAAGGGCTGGAGAGCTTACCCCAGGGTGGTGTGGGTGTGGGATAGTTGGCAGGCTGACCAGCTCATATATGTCTCAGGATCTAGAGCTTTGAGTTGGCCCAACCCAACACCTACCCCATCGATGAACTGCTGGAGTATGTGAAGGGGCTGGTCCTACAGATCCAAAGTTACAGGATCTCCATGATCCAGAGCAACAACAGATTATCCAAGAGGAGTCCCAGTGAGATCCCAGTATTGATGGTATAGCAGAAGCCAGAGGCCTGGAACCAGACCAATGACTCATTGCACTATAGCTTCCGCAATGAGATTTTTTTTCCTTTGGTGGGGAAAGTTGCAAAGGTAGAGGGCAGGTACAAAAGGAAGAGCAGATGAGTGGGATTGTGTATGATGTGAAATTCACAAAGAACCAATAAAAAGTTTAACAAAAATTCCCTTAGCTAAGTTCCAACTTGTTTTTCACATGATGAAACATGGTACTACTAGTTGACTTTTAAGCCTTTTGTCATTTAGCACTAATGTAACAAATTTACAGAAGTATACAAATACTAAGGTAAAAATGAGAAAATTTTCCTACCTGTATCAAGCTTATAAGAAAAGAGAGAGAAAGAAAAAGACAAATAAGTGGACGGTGGAGGAGAGACATTATAGGTTTCCCTTGCAATCAATTTCAGTCCTTACCAGTGCACACAGAAGATCAACTGCTTCCAAGATCAGCTCCTGATGGCCAATACGGCTGACTCCCAGATCTTCTAGCTCCTGATGTGTAATGCGTAGTAGCTGGTCTCCACTGATCTTTTCCCTCTCAAAGTTCTTAATATACTGCTGCAAACAGTCATCAAGACCTACAAAATAAAATTAGAAAGAATAGAAAAGAACAGTTAATATAAACCACTCAGTAGACATACAGAAAGCAAGCAATAACTCCTACCATGACAAAAAGTAAATCCATTTTGACTTTGGACTACTCAAATCATTTGTTTCTTCTCAAGTTATATGTGGGCTGTAACAAAAATAAATAATTATACTCTTCCTATTTTATTCAAACTTTCCCTATAATTATTGAAAATCTTTATCTCTCTTATAAGGTCTGCTTTCTGACAAATATTCAGAATAATGAATGTAAACAGGTTCCCCTACATATCCATCATATCTTTTCTTTCTCTTTAACACCATTTCAGAGGGAGAAGTCTAATTCTTTCTACATAGGACTAATGAATCTGTCTTCCTGTACTCTGGACTCCTGTCTTCTATCACCATAGCACTACTTAAATAATTTTAAATCTAAATACTCTGTTTCAACCAATTCCAATTCTTGGACTCCTTTTATATTTAAAACTCTGCTATCTTAAAGATTAAAACAAAAACTTTAATTTCCTTCATCCTGTGTTCTCTGTCATCCTTTTTAAGCCTAAGCACCTTTCTTTTCTTTTTTTTTTAAGCTGCAATGAATTCCCTAATCCATTACCCATTGAATTTAACTCAAGTTCAGAAGTATATAATCACACTGAATCTCATACTCTTAAAAATATTTTTAAGATTACCCATGAAAATTAATAAGTGGTGTCCAGGCTACAGATTGTACTAGGCTCAATCATCTAAAAGTGACCTGGTACAAATGGAAAGTTGAAATAATATGATTAGGTCTCTAAAATTTTAAATAAGGATTATCAAGAAAATGAAACAACATGATCCAAGTAGTATTGATTATATCAAAAAGGGAGATAAGATTCTACTATGGGCTACATTTTAGCAAAAATTACTAAGGAATAGAAATCATAAGCAAGTAGAAAAAGAGAGAAGTGTTTATAACATGTATACCAAATGAACAAAGTCCTATAACAGAGATACATACCCTTAAGAGAAAAAGGGTCCTAAAAGCAATCTTGTTCTTGACAACATATAGTTATCTTCATGTTGCTGTGTCAAGTGAATAATTTTAGCTCTTATCCTGCACATAGCAGTGGAGAATGAAAGAAAAAATAGTATTGGAAGAGCAGAAACTAGCTTGTTATTTTTAAAACGTTTGAAAATATATTAAGGGACTATATCATCTTGCTTATGATTTCTCTTCCTGAGTGCTGTCTTCATGGTGATGAAATGAGACAGCACTAAATGAGTTGAGGAATCTTCAAAGTAGACTATAATAGAGGAGAGCAGGAAGTGGATATCTGGAAAATACGGGCCTGTTTGGTTTTCTTTCATTAAGGTGTTAGGTGCTCAAAAATATTTATATATAGCAAAGAATCCATTTATCTCTATTAAAATAGAGGAAATAAAAAAAGAGATAGAGGATATAAGGAGAAGACAATTGCAAATGCAGGTAGAATATGACTGTATGAAGATGAGAAACTCCTACTTAAAGACTTTAAGATGATGTATCAATGTATATAAAGGTTCATTGGAAATTGATAAAGCAAAAAATAATTATGTACATTGATACTATTTATTACAAATGTATACTAAGTACATTAAGACTCAGTACTAAATAATATGTGACAATGTCACAAAACAAAATATGATTTTTATTTGAAAAGGAAAATGTTCATGTCAGCAACAAGAAAAAGATGAGGAAAATATGTGCCATACATAGTCCTAAATGCTAGTGATAGAAAAGTAAATACAACAGATGGTATGAAATGTATTTCTTTAAAAGCTCTGATAGGTATGCAAAATGATTATTATGCTTTGGTGTATTAGGAAAATCAGTGAAGGCAGCAAAACTATAAATGGATAAAATGTTCTGTGGAAAGTACATAGGGTCAAAAATATAATGGGTGAGAACACCTGAAAGATGGCTACAGTAAACGTCCTTAAAGAATGAGAACAACAACAACAACAAAAAAAAAAGGTTCAGAGAAGAACAGATAACAAATTAGTTAGGTGAGACAAATATATATCCAACAAAGCATCCCATTCATATAAGGAATGAAACTATCTTGTATTTGACAGTTAAATCATCAGTGATTTTAGCCCAGAGTATATAAAAACAATAAAAACGAAGGCAAACAGAGAGGGAGGCTAAGGAGTAACTTTGAAATGAGAAGCATATAGGAGATTGTAAGATATTGATAAGGATGGAGAGTACATACGGAAGTGTCAAATACAGTCAAAGAGACTATTGCTATATCAATTTTAAAGCTTGAAAATTAAAAGAGCAAGATTAAGTAGATCCCTAATTATTCATAGTAAGTAACTGACCAGAAAATCAGGACTAAAATCTGGTCCCAAAATATATGAGGTTGGATCTGTTCTGACTATATCAGACCACCTGAAGACTACAAAAAACATCCAACACTAAATAGCATTGCATTCTTGCAAAAAAAAAGGTAGCATAGTAGGGAGAGACAACTATAGTTATTTATATGAGACAAAAATAGCATTCACTAACAGAATCATACCTTTTCACACAGGTGAAAACAATGCTAGAGAAAACTACTGAGGACAAGATTCCTTGGTGGCATACTTTCAGGAAATGAGAAAAATGTAAAGTACCTGAAAGACACACATTCTTTTTTCATATACATTTATTTTATTACACATGCATAAAATAAACTACATACAGGAGGAAGAACCACAAGACAATTGGGAGTTCTATAAATGTTATATTCATAGTGGTTTGGCTATTTGTATTTGTCAAACTTGAAGTAAACATCTTTCCTATCTTATTGGGTCTAAATTTCTGAATGAAATTTATCCATCTCATCTCTATTAACTTATCTCCTTTATCCTGATCTAAAAAGATCTTATCCCCTAACCAACTAAACTTGATTGTAGAACTAAACTATCTGGTCTTCAACACCCCTCAGAGACTTCAGAAGGACTAAGACTTAAATTCCTGAGTGAGCTAGAAGTGCAGGTTAGCAGCTTCCAAAATGAACAAAATGGCTGAGACAGTTTTCTGCCTGTACAGTCACTCAACACTCTCTATAATGTTGGAGCATCATCTTTGGCCTTCTGGCCCAGTATCTCTGCCAGACTTATTCACAAGGCAGGGCTTGCTTACTCTGTCTTGGCAGAGTTCAGCTGTCGACTTTGCCTGCATCTAAACTTGCCAATTTTTAGGCAGAATTCTGTTTGTGGCAGGAATAAGGACATTTTGCCCAGTGGCTGTTTTGTCACATTTGAAGCCATAAGGAGGTTCTTTGATGCTCATCATTTTCTTTGAGGTAGGCTGGGTGTTGTCAGGAGTTAACTTGTCTTGTCAAAGAAACTTTAGCATCATAAAAAAACATCTTCAAATGCCATATTCTGTGTATCTCTGAGGCTTTTGAATACTTTATTTAACTATTTTACCTCATCTATAGAGTTGTATCTAGCTGTTAGACTTAGGATATATATAGACACACATCCTAAAGCTGCATTCACATGCACTAATGGGAAAACATTGTCATTAGTTTGTAGATAATACTGAAACCAACATCATACATGCTCACTTGGCAAACACTTCATTTTATTCAATGCCATCATTCAGCTACCCTTCTGCATAAACATAGCTGCTCTCTAAGACTCAACATATAATTCATTTTCACATTGATTCTCAAGAAAAACATATAAAATAAAAAAAGAGGACAACTTTCTTCTAGGCCTGTACCCAATTACTCTGTCCAATTTTATTTTAGAAAGAGATTACTTTTCAATAGTTTTCTTATTTCCAAAGAACTAATGCTGAGGAAAAATATTACTTTCTATATATTGGTTTGTATGTTCACTGTGTACCAAGCACTAATTTAAGTACTTTACAAAGTTTTTTCATTTAATTTTTTGTTTTTTAGTTGAAAAATAGATTCTTTTTTATTTTATTTTATTAATTTTTTTATTTTTACATATACATGTATATTATTACATATATATACAATAAACTGCCTACAGTAAGAAGAACCATGACACAGGCAGGAATTGAATATATGTTACATTCTTAGTGTTTTGGCTATTTGTATTTGGCAGCCTTTCGGGGACATGCCTAATATTCTACACCTTATAAATGATAAGGCAGGGCCCTAAGGCAAGTTTGTTTTAAATACTACACCAAATTGAGAATGGAAGGAAAATGAAAAAGATTGCTTACAATTTTCCAGGGCACCCATTTTGATCATACCAGTCATTAATGTCAAAAACATTTTCATTTATAAAACTAAAGTTCTTGTTAAAACTGTTTAAAATATTATTTCTATCAAGACATTTAATTGTGCATTTACATACACAAAATTCACTAGGACCATCAAAGTTGGAAGTAAATAACAAAAATATGGTTACCCATATAATGGGAACTAAAATATCAATGATACAAACTAGTGTATACCAATGAAGAACTCAGATTTATTAAAGTATGCAAAGTACTATAGCATAGACTCTAAACAGTCTAGGAGCTAATGTGAAGGAGGAGATATGATTACATATAATTTAAAAACATTCAATAGGTAAAAGCAAGTCAAACTTTGATATAAGACTATCTGTTCTTGACACATAACTCAGAAAAAAGAATTCCTTAAAGAATATATACTGTGTTCTACATCTAGTCATAATAGGTTGACATGTAGAAAAACATGTTTATATTTATTTCCTTTAATGATGCTACAATGTATAAGAACATATAATCTCATATAACATATTAATGGAACATATAATTTCACAGATAGGATAAACAGTAAGAGGTGGGTTCTATTTGAATCAAAATGTGAAAACTAAAAGTTTGTCTATAGGTGCCTAAAATGTTTTGGGTATATACTACCTGTTCATTTAAGATAATGAAAATTCCAAATAAAAACTCTTATTCCCAAGCTTACTTCAAAAGGAAAATATACAGATTTGGTTTTTAAAAATATAGTAGAGCATATAAATAACAGGTAATAAAAGAAAAACATGATTTTTACTTAATCAAAATTAGAGAATTTTATGTCACAATGAAACTATTAATATAGAAAAAAAGGGAATCCAGGCAAGGCAGAAACTATTTGTAAGGCAACCCAAGTACACACAGGTATATAAGCGGGTAAAGAAACTATGTTACACTAACAAACTTTTTCAAATCAAACATTAAAAGAAAAGGTGTGGTTTTACAATATGTATGAACCAGCCCAGGGTGGTGGTGCATGTTTCTAATCCTAGCACTCAGGAGGCAGAGGCAGGCATATCATCATGAGTTCGAGGCCAGCCTGGTCTAAAAAGCAAGTCCAGGACAGCCATGACTATTATGCAGAGAAATCCTATCTTGAAAAACTAAAAGATGAACCTTAATGACATTATACTAAGTGAAATAAGATATACATAGAGGACAAATATTTATATATATTTAAAATATCTAAAACTGTAAAATTCATAGAAACAAAGTAGAATGGTGATTATTAGGAGCTGAGAAGACAAAGAACAAAGAATTATACAATGGGTACAAATTTTCAATTCTTCAAATGAAAATAATTTAGAGAATGGATAGTGATGATGGTTACACACAAAAAAAAACATAAATGTACTTAATGAGAGTGCAAACTTAAAACGATTACACCAGTCTGTTTGGATGTGAGGATATAGCTCAGTGGTAAAACACTTGTCTAGCATGGCTTCCCAGTTCTGAAAAAAAAAAAGGTTTATTTGATGCTATATATAAAACCATAATAAAAAGCACAAATGAACCAACACATTAATTTTATAAAGTCTAAAATTGCTACTTTTAACTTTTAATAGCATTTGGGCCATCTATAGCTATAGGAAAGCCATGGATATAAACTAAATAACTGTAGTGTAATACACTGGCAAAACCAACTAGTGAGGGAAAGAGCTTTCCAGGTTATAGTCCATTATTGTGGGAAAGCTACAAAGAAGCCCAAGACAGCTGGTCACATTGTACCCATAGTCAAAAAGCTAAGATTTCAATGGTTCCCCAGAATTGGTCTTCCCTGGAGAACATACTCTTTCTTAGCAACCTGAAATTCCTGATTAATATTTTGTAATACTATTTATTTGAAATTCACCTGAACAGCATTTTTATGCTTTATAAATCTTGGAATATCTTTACACTGAAAAGTGCTTAGATATTAAATAAAATATATATTTAAAATGAGAAGTATAACTAAGCTTTATCAAAATAAGTCAAATTATTTTTTGAAACATAAAGAAACAGGAGACATCTTATTAACATTTCCTATAAGATGTGTTGAAGTTTGAATACAATTGTCATTGACAGTTTCTTTGTATTTAGTAAAAAAATAAAATTGTATTTCTGTTGAAGACATTGTATTAGTTTTATCATCAATGTAATCAAATACCTGACCAAAATAGCTTAAAGTGAGAAAAGACTAATTTTAGCTTACAGTTTAAGAGGTTTCTGTCTGGGGATGGGGAGATGGTTCAGTGTTAAGATAATCTGCTGTTTTTGCAGAGGACTCCATTTCTATTCCTAGAACCCACACAGAGTCTCATGACTGTAATTCCAATTTCAGGACATATGATCTCTTCTTCTGACCTCTATGGGCAACAGGCATACATGTGCTACACATACAGACAGACAGACAAAACACCTATCTACAGAAAATTTCAAAAAAAAATTTTTTTAAGAGGTTTCAATCTATGGTCCCTGGCTCTGCTGATTCTAGGTCATGCTAAGGTAGAACAAGATATCACCAGGAATTTATGACAGAGATTGCTTCCTTATGATAAAAGGATGCAGGAGGAAGGACCAAGAAAGGACTGAATGAGATCTAGCCATCAAAATGCACACTAACACTGACTTGTTTCCTCTAGCAAAGCCCAACCTTTAAATTTTCCAAAGCAGAATTCCAAAGACTCTTCCAAAATAGTGCCACAAGGTGAAGAACAAACTATCAATACCTGAATCTTTTAAAGTGGAAACTTAATATCCAAATATAGCATATATAAATATAACATTAGTGATAAGACATTAAATAAGATCTTTAACTTAATATATTATCAACTTTGTACCTAGAAGATAGGCCTCCAAATACACCTGTGATGGACTACCTTTATTAAAGTTTGAAGCCACAGCCTCTGCTACACAAATATTTTCCTATGACAAATGAATGCCAATATTATTGATATTCAATAATCTCATGAGGGCAAGCAACAAAAAGAAAAGAACTTGTGGTTCTTAAAAACAATAAGCTGCTATTGTTTATGCCAAAGCTCCAAAACTAGGGGTCTTTCAATATTTTCTATAATTCCTCTCTGCTCAGTTAAGTTCTCCTTCATTAAGTTAGCATCCTATTATAATCAACGTCCACTGGAGAATCAAATTGGAAAGATGTCATTAGAAATTACTGTTTTCTTCATATATTGGGGAGCTCTGCAGAAGAGAAGGAGGAAAGATTGTAGGAGTCAGAAGAGATGGAGGGCATCAAGAAACATGGTGCAACTAAGAGAACATGAATCAACTTAGCAGGGCTCACATGGGCTCACAGAAACTGAAATGACAAGCATGGGCCTACATGGGTCTGCACTGGCTCTCCTGTGTGTATTGTTATGGCTGGTAGTTTGGTGTTCTTGTAGGATTCCTAACAATGGGAGAGGGTATATCTCTGACTCTTTTGCCTTGTCTTGGGCGTTTGCCTTGTCTTATTGTATCTTGTTTTAACATGTTTGGTTTTTTGTCTCTTGGAGGTATGTGCTTTTCTGAAGAGGGAGTGGATCTGGGAATGGAGAGGAGGTGGAGAGGAGCTGGGAGGAGTGGAGGCAAAGGAAACTGTGATCAGGATATATTGTATTATATTTTCAATTAAGGAAAAAAGAAAAAGAGAAAAAGAAATTATTGCTTTCCTTCCACTCCCTCTGGACTCCAAATTCCTTCCAATGCATCAAAATAATAATTTCCTGTTAACAAGAAAGGAAGAAACAGTCGTAAAAAGATACATATAAATAAATACAGGTGAAATAGCAGTCAGTTCCTTAGTAACACTGTGCTGTTGCAGCAACTTAACTGCTCACTGCTTCCTACAGATGCACCATAGCCTCTATAGTCACAAATTAACCTCTGTAAAATGTTTCTTAACAAACTATAATTGCTTGCTGCTAAGAATTTAAGAATTAACTTTTATATGGCACGTTCAAGCTCTTAAATCATATTTTAATGCGGTATTCCTATTGATGGCAAATGAGCCGTTAATGGAGCTTAGCACTATGTTTCTTATTTAATTCCTACTAAAAAGCCTACTTCATAAACAGTAGTTTATAAAAGAAAGATACGTGGACATAATCCTTCCTCAGGTTTCAGAACCTAAAAGGGATGGCTTAAAATATTACTCTGAGTTTACTTATATCTAAGTCTTATAAAAAAGACAATTCAATTGTCTATAAAACATTAAAAAATAAGCAGTCATTCATTCTAGAGAAAGGAGACTATAAAAGAAGAGAAAGAAAATAATGTGAGGAGGTTGAGGGCATGGGCGAAGGTCCAACACATGTAATGATTTTATATTTTATAAAACATTACTTGAGAAACTTCTGAGCTTGGCTCAGCAACAATGTATTCATTCACCTTCCTATGAGATTTTGGTCCCTGCTTGAAAGCAGCTGTACAAACAATCTTTTGTGAGTTTTTATTTCAATCAAATCCCAAATTCTTCCATTGGTGAATTTTAATGAAAAGATCCTAAGTGATGTAAGATTTGCATACATATAAATATAATACCACTATCTTCTACATAGGCGTTTACTCAAAATAGCTATAAAAGAACCTATGAAAACAACAAAGAATTTACCAAGATATATCTTGAGTAGCTACAAGCAGGTCTTTAAAAAAATTGGCTTGCAGACATTATAAATATAAGAAGTAAAAGCAAAATTTGATATGCACAAAAAGCAATTATGGTGAAAACTATAGAAAATAGTGGTAAATATTCTTAATTTAATATATATTATATTAATATTGGCTTTTAAAATTTTATATTTGAATTGAATGCTCCCTTGCTAAAGGTGTTCAACAGTTATAATTTTATTTATTTATTTATTTTTGTGTGGTGCTGGGAATGGAAACTAGGGCTTTCCTCATGCTAAATTATGAGCTGTATTTCTGAACTACTTCTTCCCATTCGTAATGTCAACTTTAAGTGGCAGGCTAATAAACTCAAGTTATTTTTTTCAGAACTAGAAAACATTTCTAAGGAACTTAGAATGTATCCTTTTCATCTCAAGAATGAAAATAATAAATATACTAAACTATTTAATAATGGAAAACGTCCTATTATTTTTATTGTCATCAGCCACCCTGGAAACCTGTTCCCAATGGTTATAGCATCACAGATTAAAAGAGGAATATGATTCATTCAATAATGATTAAAGCAATTTTAAGTTCCTGTTAACATTTTTGATTTGTGAATAATGCATTCTAATTCTGACTTCCCAGTGGTAAGAACTGTAAATCATTTAAGGTGCAACCTTGCTTTTTAATTCAAAATTGAGTCATGTCCTCCTAGAAAATGATGTATGTGTGTACGTGTAGATTCCAACATGTCTTATGACCACTCTAAATCCCAAAAGGAGAAAAAAAACAAACTTATTTCGGCCTGAATTAAAGATGGTTCCAGTGTTATTGGTAACCTAATGAGAATCCCATAAGAAAGGAAGGAAAGAATGGAGGAAGGAAGAGAGGAAGGACAAAGAAGGAGGGATGAAAGGAAGAAAAGTCAGTTTAAGGAAAATTTAGGAAAGGGAACAGAATCATTGATTTTGAGAAACCGGTCTTATCTCAAAAAAAAAGTATGGCCAGATCATATTTATGCTGATAACTTTGATGTCATTTCTCTAGCCTGTTTTAAAAATTGGCTTTTAAATTTTTCCTATATATATATATATATATATATATATATGTGAGTGTGTGTATATATGTGTGTATATATATATATATATGATATGTGATTCAGTGACAATTTTAACATTCTTTGTATATTTAGAAAACCTCAAAAAGATTACAAACTTGTATTTTGGATCACGTCTTCTTAAATTATAGAGGGATATGACACTGATTCGTCTATTTGCATCCCTTCTTTTCTTGACACAAAACAACACCAGGGAATACTGAAATGTTTTCTCGAAAAAAACCAAACAAAATAAATAAAAAAAACAAGCTCAATAGTATTTTTGTACACTTTTTGTCTCATATAACTTTGGACATTTTTTACTTTCTTATTTTTTTTATAATTTATTCACATTACATCCCAATTGTTACCCCTTACTTGTATCCTCTTGTTTCCACCCTCTCTTATTTTCACTATTTGTTTTTAAATTTTGAGATTATAATATAATTACATTTCTTCCTTCACTTTCCTTCCTCCAAACCCTTCCATATATGCCACTCAGCTCTCCTTAAAATTCATAGTCTCTCCTTTTTTCCCACTAATTCCTATTGCCGAAATTTATACATTTATATAGTCTTTATATTACATATAAATATAAGTTGTTAAGTCAATTTAATGACATTTGTACCAGTAGGGCTTTTTTTGCAAAGGGGGGACAAAACAAACAGTCCTACCAAGCTATGATGCCTATGAATTGCAACGATGTCCAAGATGACACAATAACCATAAGGGTGCAGTATTAGCACACATACCTTGGCTGTAACCAACAGCTTTCTAATTGGACTTAAGACCCACTCAACAAGTGGAAAACCATGCCTAGCACTGGAAACCTAATAAACTACTCAGTGCTAGTGAATTCATTATTGAAGACAATCTATAACCAATAATTTACTGAGCAAGCACAATCCCTAACAGCAATTTATAAACATTTGTCTTTACACCTACAGAGAAGTGTTGTCTTACCATCATTAAAGAAAATTATCTTTGCAACAGATAGAGACCACTACAGAAAACTACAACCAGTCAAAATGCAGAGTTAAAACACACCCACACCCTAGGATCAGAGAAAAATACGAAAAAGGAGGCAGAAAGAGTATAGGAGCCAGAGGATCAGGAAGTAAGACTGTTTCTCTTAGTAACATCAGAAGCTATACCTGCAAAGTCTCACCAACATGAATGCATGAGCATGAGTTGAACAAAGATAATACCAAAGGACATGCCATACTGGATAGGGAAAAGTCCACCAGATTGTAACCCTACACAAAGAACGACAGGCAACTGAGAAAAGCTGAGAGCAAAGAAGTAATCCAATTTGTTGTTCAGTGCTAAATGGTCAGTCTGGAAAACATACAGCTGTTTGGTTATGTTTTATTGGTCTTTTGCTTGTATATTTTGGTCTTAGATTTGTGTTGGGGGGGGAATATGTCAGTTTCTGTGGGTTGTTTGGTTTTTTTCAATGTGAGAGAAAACAAAGGCATGGAGGTAAAGAGGATATGGGAGGTGCAGAAGAGCTGGGAGGAGTTGGGAGAGGGGAAAGAATATACTGAATGAAAATGTTTTTAATTAAAAAGTATAGCCTTTAGCTCTACTACTAGCTGTCTAGTGGTCCCTGTTCTCTCAAGTATGCTTTATGAATTTCAGGAAGAATACATCTAATCATTTTCAGGAAATTTATAAACAATGGCAGAATATATTTAGATGTCCTAAAGGCTCTGTAATAAAAATGTTAAAGATTGATAGGATTTCAAATTTTAATTACGGTTCCTAAAGCTAAAGGTATATTTTAATAGAAAATATAAAAACAAATTATTATATAAACTGACTTACAAAATTCTAATGAATGTAAAAAAATTATCCTGTGCACAATTTTTCCTAAAAATTATGAAGAAAATGTTTAAATATTTAAAACTCAGCAACCAATGATAACTTGAACTAAATTTTCTAAACTGTTTAGTTATATGAATATGGGATACTTTTTTTAAAATTATGAAACAATTACAAACATAAGCATTGGTATATCAATTAACTAAGCTTTTTCAAAGGAAGAAGCATATTTAGAACAATTCAGAACCACTGTGATCAACAATGAAACTCAAAAAGTGGTCTTACTAAAGCTCAAGAATATTTAGCATTAAACCATTGTTTATTTGGTTATAACAGATATAACAAGGAAATGAAATTAATAAGAGTTACGGATATTGTAAGAGTAAATCTATCAGCAATAATAATATTATTAGAAAGTTAAATGAAAATAGAATGAATATCAGGTTTCCTAAGAGTAGTTCACAATAACTTCTTTATGGACAGCAAAGTCAAGTCAAAAATGAAATACAAATTCCATTCATAATGGAAATAAAAACAATAAACTATCTAAAAATAAACCCAGTATTGGAGACTAGTTTAAATTTAAAAGTTAACAAATTTTCTTGAAGGTGTAAAAAAAATCCAAATAATTTAAGGCTATGTTACAATTTAGATGAGAATACTCAATAGTATTTAGCTATTTCCCCCTAAATTAATATACAAATCCAATTCAATCTCACTTAAAACCTTTGTGGGTATTTAAAAACAATATCTGACAAACTAAAACTAAAAATCATATGAAAGGAAAATGGCAATAACTAATAAATATTTGATAAAGCAAAACCTGAAGGTGAAGGAAATGTCTTGTTCAGACTGTAAATGTTCTATTAAACATCAATCATTTGAAATTGCACTGAAGGAGAAGATTGGTAAATAAGTTCTATTAGAACAACTGGCTACGCATTTAGGGAAAAGTAAAATTCTCTAATTTAAATTATTTTAAGTTAAAAATATAAAATGGGATTTAAATAAATAAGTATACTGTATCAAAATGAAGGAAAAGATCTTTCCTATCCAAGATAAGCATTACTGAGCAGCCATAAAACAACATCAACAAAATGACATTTTTCTGATAAAAGACACTTTAGGGATTGTTTTTTTAGAATAGTACATATGATCTCTAGCCTCTAACAGAAATCTTGTTTTTCCCCTTTCTACTTAAGAAGTTATGCTTTTATAAGCTACTATTTCTTGTGGAAGTTTTTCTTTTCCTCTTGGCATAATGTTCTAGTGGACTTTGTACAGTTTATCCCTGTTCATTCAAATGTTGATTTCCCCACCACACTCTCTGGATCAATCAGGACATTGCACTGTGATGTTTATTCTAAGCATCTCCAGTTTCAAGTTTGTATAAACATGCCACTATTTGTTCTCTGTCTTGTCAATAAAAACAAATTAACCAATGATGAGCAATAATAAAGAGTAGAGTGGGACATCCTGATCCATTGAGGGGAGGAGAATGAGACAGAAGGAGAGGATGGAGCCAGGAGACCTGGGAACATCAGGAGACATGAACCTGATTTAAAAGCAAGTATAATGTGGGAAATCAGAATGGGAGGAAACTATACTAGCATGGAAGTTTAGGATGGAGTAATTACTGCACAGCATTGTGCTATACAGGCTAATTAAATGGATACTGGTCTCTCCATGAGGTTATTTGGGTATAAAGCTGGTTAAGGAGCAACTGCTGATTACACTAAAATAATAATTCAATATTAAATACTAATAATCATTCAACACTTACCTCATACATATCAATCTCCAAGTAGACTTTTAAAATTCAAAGCCAATTTTGTTAAAGATCAGTCATTTAGTATGAAGATTCTTTCCACTGAGCTATTGTTGCAATCTAGAATACTTTATGTCCATGTTTTTGTATATTTATACTTGTAAAACTAGAAGGCACAGTAAAAGAAAGAGTCCACGTGGAGAATATTGTTACAGAATGCTATGTTCTGTAAATATTTAAAGTAATTATTTAATCAACAACTTCACCACTGGAGAGCTATCTCAGCAGTTAAGAGCATCAACTACTCTTTCAGAGGACACAGGCTCAGTTCCAACTACAGGTTGGTTCACAACTAGCTAAAACTATACGTATAGGGTACCTGATGTCATTTTCTAGCTTCTCCAGGCACCAAGAACACATGTAGTGAACAAGCAAACATGCAGGCAAAACACCCATAAGCAGAAAAAAATAAAATAATAAAAATAAGCAATTTTACTCTTTGTTCTGACAAGAAGAATGTGGCTTTAGTGAAATACAGCAAGTATAAGAGAAATAGAATCTTATACACTGTAATCAGCACAACAACCTATTTTTGGGCTGTTCCTAATTGGACAAAACAGGAAGGAGACTACATACTCATTAAAGGAAAACCCCAAGACAATATTAGAATTCTAAACATTTATGTACTAAGCATAGGGGCATCCAAGTTCATAAAAGAAAACACTATTAAAATCACATATTGATCCTCATACAGTCATAATGTAAATGCCACATTTGCGGACAGGTCTACAGAAAAAAAAATACTAAACATAAAGAAATGGTGGAGTTAAATAATGTCATAAATCAAATGGCCTATATCTACCAAATATTTCACCCAAACACAAAAGAATATACATTCATCTCAGAGGTTCATGGAACTGGAATGTTCTTCAAAATTGACCATATACTTAGGCACAATCTAAGAATCAACACCCTGCATCTATCTGACCACCATGAATTAAAACTGAATATCAACAACAATAGAAGCAGCAGAAAGTATACAAATTCATGGAAACTGAACAACTCACTACTGAATGAAAAAAATGAGCCAACACAGAAATATAGAAGACATTTTTAAACATTTTAAAATTTAAGAAAATGAAAACACAATATACCCAAACCTATAAGAAACAGTGAAGGCACATCTAAGAGAAAAATTCAAAGCATTAAGTGCCTCTATAAAAAAAAATGGAGAGATCTCATATTAGTACCTTAGCTACATAAGTGAAAGCTTTAGAACAATAAGAAGAAATAATACTCAAAAAGCATAGATGCCAAGAAATAATCACACTCATGGAAATGAATATATATACACACAAAATGACATGAAATGTATACAAAAGAAAGCAATATAAAGACTCAATGAAATGATGAATTGGTTCTTTGAGAAAATCAACACGTTTCACAAACCCTTAGTCAAACTAATTAAAAGATGGAGAGAAAAGACTCAAAATAATAAGAGATGAAAGGAGATATCACAGGAAATGCAGAGACTCATAAGGATATACCTTCAAAAATGTGTACTCCACATAACTGGAAAAACTAAAAGAAATTGATGAATTTCTTGATACATAAAACCTACAAATAAATCAAAATGAAGTAAACAATTTAAGTAAATCCATACCCTCTAATGAAATAGAAGCAATAATTTAAAATCTTTCAATGAACAAAAGCACAGGACCAGATAAATTCAGCACAGAATTCTACCAGGCCTCCAGAGAACTGATGGTAATACTCCTCGAATTATCTTATAAAATAGAAACTTAAGGAACATTTCCTAAGTCTTTTTATATAGCCACTACTACCCTGATACCAACCAACTACAAAAGGTCCAATAAAAAATAAATTATATACCAATACCTTTATAAACAAAGATTTATAAATTCTCAATGAAATACTTGCAAACTGAATCCAAGAACACATCAAAAATTACCCAGCATTGAGATGGTTCAAAATACCCAAATCAATAAACATAATCCACCACATACAACAGACTAAAAGACACAATCAACATGATCATCTCATTAGATGCATAAAAGACTTCTAAAAATACAACATGTCTTCATTATAAAAGTTCTGGAGAGACATTGGGCACAGGGACATACTTCAACATAATAAAGGCAAGTTGCAGCAAGCTCACAGCTAACATTACCCTAATGGTAAAGAAAAAGAAAACATTTCCACTAAAATGAGAAACAAGATAGGATATTCACTTTCTCCATACCTGTTCAATATAGTAGTTGAAGTGTTAGCTAAATAAGACAACTGAAAGAGATCAAGGAGATACTAATAAGAAATGAAGAAGTCAAAGTATCTTCATTTGCAGATGATTTAATTTTATATATAAAGACCATAAAGACTCCACAAGGAAATTTCTATAGATGATCAACTCTTTTTGCAAAAGTAGGATACGAAATTAACACACAAAACTCAGTATCTTTCCTAGATACAAATCACACAGACAGACAGACAGACAGACAGACAGACAGACAGACAGACATACACACACACACTGATAAAGAAGAAACCAGGCAGGGTCTTTCACAACAGCCTCAAACATATTAACACTAACCAAAGAAGTAAGATTTGTGTAACAAAAACTGTAGGACACTAATGAAAGAAATTGAAGAAGATGAGAGAAGAAGAAAAAAATCTCCTATGCTAATGTATCAGTAGGATTAGTATTGTGAAAATGCCCAAAAGCAATCTGCAGATTCAATACTATATACAGAAAAATTGGTATAAAATTCTTCACAGAAATTGAAAAAACAATCTTCAATTTCATATGAAAACACAAAAAAGAAGGATAGCTAAACAATCCTGAACAATAAAGGACTCCTAGCAATTATCACACTCCAGTCTTCAGGTCATATTACAGAGGTATATTAATAAAATTCATGGTATTGGCATAAAAAGACATGTTGATCTATGGAATTGAATTTAAGATACAGATTTTTTTTTTTTACAAAGAAGCCAGAAGTACACACTGGAAAAGGACAGCATCTTCAAGAAATGTGATGCTAGTCAAGTTGCATTAGTACATGTACAAGAATGCAATTAGAACCATATTTATCATTCTTCAAAAAATGCAAGTCCAAATGGATTAAGCATCTCAACATAAGACATAATACCCTTAATTGGTTAGAACAGAAAGTTGGAATAGACTTGAACTCATTGGCACAGGAAAAGACTATCTTAACAGGACACCAATAGCACAGGCATTAAGACCAATATAATAAATGCCTCATGAAACTAAAAAGCTCCTGTACAGAAAAAGATATCATTTATGAAAGGCTGCAGCCTACAAAATTGGCATATTGAATGTTTTCTCTTATAGGTGGATGCCAGCTTTGAAGTTTTCAATAAAGTTTGGGCTACAATCCAAATAACCAGAGATCAGAAACCTAGTAGGGACTAGGGGGCAGGGGATGACAAACTCTCCCAAAGAAGAGGAATAGAATATAGTGTTATGGAGAGATAAGAAGGAAACTAGATTAGGAAAATTAAGTCCGGAGGGTGATCGCAGGGAAGGGTAAATGATGGAGCAAAGAAAGGAATAACTAACACTATGGGCCATTTGAGGGTTGTTTGGAAACCTACTACTATAGAAGCTTCCTAAAATAAATACATATATGAAAGGAATCTCAATAGAGCCATTGCCCCAACCAGACACCATATGCCAGCAAGTAAAACATTCAGTGGAGGGATGGGTTATATCTCCTTAAATCACCATCCAAAGGAGCCCTGTGGACAGGCCATCTTCACCCCTAAAAAAATCATAGGCTATTGCTTGTGCTTCACAAACTGATGGTAAGCCCCTTGCTGAAGATATTTATGTCATCTAACATAGAAAAGTCAAGTTGATGCCTACTGACTGATTAGTGCTTGTACTGCTGGGAGGTATTCTGCATGCTGCCAGAAGAGAAAGAATCATAAATAACACCCAGCTACAATCCTGGTGACCTACAACAGTGAACTATCTACAAAAACACATGTATACAGAAAATGACTAATCACTTTTTGATTGCATTTAAGGCCCACTATATGTGATGGAACCTATGATTGACACTGCTTTGGTAGACAAGTACCTGGGAATAGATATGACATGGGCCTGGGGGGAAATCCTAATACTATTATTTTGCTGAAGAAACATGGCAATAACTCCAAGTGACATACTGGTATAGTCATAAGTCAGTACCTCACTAGGACCTTAATGGGAAGTAACCCAGGATGAGAAAGAGGGTGTCTGCTGCTACATAGTGTCTCCTGGACATGACAGAGGAAATGTAACCATGACATCTGAATTTTATGGTAGCCCAAAAAGACTGGCATAATGACAACATTGGAATTCTACTAGTTCCACCCTAGATGAAGAGCTTCAGGTGGTCTATGGCTGCTGAGAGAGAAAGAATTAGTTTCCTCCAGGGAGGTGCTCAGGTTGTCCAGTCAGTCCTAAGTGGTCAGTCCCTGATACATTTACACATAAGCAATGGTAAATGGAAAAACTAAGTATACACAATTGTTATAAAGTTTCCACACTTGAGTGGAGAGTGGGATATGACTTTCACACATACTCTGGTGCCTCACATTTGACCATGTCCCCTGGAGGAGGAGACCTGGTGGCACTCAGAGGAAGGACAGCAGGTCACCGAGAAGAGACTTGATACCCTATGAGCATATACAGGGGGAGGTAATCCCCCTCAGGAACAGTCATAGGGGAGGGGAGTAAGGGGAAAATGGGAGGGAGGGAAGAATGGGAGGATACAAGGGATGGGATAACCATTGAGATGTAACAAGAATAAATTAATAAAAAAAACAATAATAATTAAGAATAAATTATGAATTTGGAAGTGAGGGGAAGGACATAGGAAAAGTTGAAGGGGAGGGGCATGGTAGTGATGTAAATGCAGTGCTTGCATAGTAATGTCACAAAAAATAAATTGTGCTAACTAAATATGACAATATTAAACATTTTATCGTGATCTCCTCTTTTACCATCTTTTAAAGCTAATTAAATGTCTAGTTTAATTATTTTCTAACATTATAAATATATTTTCATTTATAAAATATGATAATCTATGTTCTCACTAATTAAAATTAAGAGTTGTTGCTGTATTTAAAATGTAAAATCACATAAATATAGTAGAGTCTTATTTTAAAATATTAAACTTAGAACTTGACCTCATGCTATAGGCCTATAATTTTACCTACCTGGGAGGCTCAGGGCAGGAGGATTACTAGTTCAAAATGCCTAGGTTATAAAATGAGTTCAATGTTAGCCTATCTCAAAATAAAAATAAGATGTCTGGAGATACAGCCCACTCCTAAGGGGCTTGCCTATTGTGCACAAGGCCTAGTGTATAATTTTCAATATCATAAAAGCATCATTGTGAATTCAAACTGTTAACCTTAAGCATAAATATTTACATTTCTTAAATGTGAAAATAAAATAAGGTATTACATTTTTACAGATTTTATTGGGAATTGGAAGAACTTTATAAAGTTTCTTCTTACCTGTTCTAGGTTTTCATTTTTGTGTTCCTACTTATCCAAAGAGAGCATATATAGTTATCTAGGTTGTATAATGCCAATCTACATAGCCCAATTTGGTATGTGGCAGTCCTTTTTTTTTTTTGCTTTTCTGATATTAGCAGAAAAATAGGAATAGGAATAGGAATAGGAATAGGAATAGGAATAGGAATAG
>OU015760.1:3137293-3155205 GCA_907169655.1 Acomys percivali | reverse complement strand
TTTATTTATTTATTTATTTATTTATTTATTTATTTATTTATTTATTTATTTATTTTTACAGAACTAAACTGAAATTTATTAACATTCCACTCTTACATTTTTTATCGACAAACAGAAAATAAAATCCATGAGCCAAAAAATCCAAACAAAACTAAAAACAGGGAAAAGCTTATAAAACTAAAAATATGGAACGCTTCACGAATTTGCGTGTCATCCTTGCGCAGGGGCCATGCTAATCTTCTCTGTATCGTTCCAATTTTAGTATATGTGCTGCCGAAGGGAGCACTTTATTTATTTATTTAGATAGGGTGTTGCTATATAGCAGTGGCTGGCCTTGAACTTGTTATGCAAATGAGGCTGGCCTCAAATTCACAGAGATCCACCTACCACTGCTTCTAGAGTGCTAAGATTAAAGGTGTGCGCAGGCTAAAGTAAGATGGTTTTGAATCATCTTATTTTTATGTCCTCAGTTACCTATTATTTTCTCCATTTTCATATATTATTTCAGTGAAGTTAAGCTGAAATGGCTCAAAAACTTTTATATCTCATACATAGATTACTCAAAATACACTTTGAAATTGGTTTTATTTCTTCAGTTTAAAATTGAAAACAAAACAAAACTGAAGCTCCAATAGATTTTCAAGATCCACACTGCTAATTGACAGCAAAGTTAGAATTTACAACTAGGTGTATTTGGCCCACCTACATTTTCTGCCATTATAATATGTTAACCTTGTTTATGCTAGATATACTTATAAAATGATCATAGTAGACAACAATTATGGCCTAAAATTATTCAATAATTGCAGAACAAGGTATCAGTTCTTTACTTTGGTCCTATCCAAACCATAACAACAATACCATTACTGCATTTGATAGCAAAGATTATTGATGACATTTCTTCCCCAGTAACCTACATAGTACCTTCTGGCACTGTTAAGGCTACCCAGCAAGGAAGATGCTTCTAGGTCAGCTCCAACATGATTTTAGAACACAGGCAATAATCCTATTTGATAGAACAATATCCTCATAAAGAATTGTTTTAGAGCCAGGCATGTGGCAAATGCCTTTACTTCCAGCACTTGAGAGACAGAGTCAAGCAGATCTCTATGAGATCAAGGCCAGCCTGGTCTACAAGAAAGTCCAGGACAGCCAAGAATACAAAGAGAAACCCTATCTCAAAGAACCAAAACAAAACCAAAATAAAAACCAACAAAAAACAAAAACAAAAACCAGGTGGCTGGGGACATACTGGACCCTAAAGATGACTACTGAAATAGTCATGTTGTCAAACTGCATTCTAAATATTCATGTTTATATCCATACACGAATGCTGCACTCAGCCTTCATAACAAATGCTTCTTATTGTATCTGGCAGTGATTAATACAGAAACTCCCAAGTGACTAAAATGCCTAGAATAAGTGATGATGCTCAGGCATAAATGGGACAGCTCTATCACTCCTTCCAAAGTTCAAGGAATATCATCAAAGACGGAACAGACAGAATGTAGAAGCCCAAGGATGAGGAAACATTAAGTGAAAAGATGTCTTCAGACTTGGAATTGCCATTGCTCTGAGTGTAATGCAGTGGTGGATTATCTGCACACGATTTGCACACAATGAGCCCATCCCATCAATATTTTATCATGAGTCATAGGAGGTGCCTATAAGACCCCTCCCTTCCTGCTCTATGACTGGTAGTGGTGTAGTCACTGATATATTGCCTTAACTCCAATACAAGACTTCTCAACCATACTGGGGCAAGAAGCCTACAGATGGGAGTTCCCATCCCTAGAATCCGCATGGTTAAAAGTGAGAACAGACTCTTCCATGTTGTCCTCTGATATCCACATAGGTACCTTGGCACATACTTTCTCTCTCTCTCTCTCTCTCTCTCTCTCTCTCTCTCTCTCTCTCTCTTTCTCTCATCAAACAAATAAATGTTAATAAAAATTTTAAGATAATCGTTTTAAAAAGAAAAGAAAAAAATATTTATAATCTAATATCTCAAGAATTTCCAGATCTAGACCCAGGGAAGCCTGCACAAACTGCTGTACCAACCAAGGACAACGGATGCAGTAAACACAGGATCTAGCATATGGACAGCTCATTCTCCACAGTTGTGTGGGGAGCGGGGACTAACTTTGACATGAACTCTGGTGCCCCCCTATTTGACTACTTCCCCTTGGTGAGGAGGCCTGGTGGCACTCAGAGAAAGGATAAGCAGGCTACCAGGATGAGACTTGATAGGCTGTGACCATATGGTGAGGGAGGAGGTCCCCTTCTGTCACAGACCTAGGGGAAGGGAATAGGGTGAAAGAGGGAGGGAGGGAGGGGGGAATGGGAATATACAAGTGAGGGGATAACAATCAGGATGTAATATGAATAAATTATTAAGAATTTTTTAAAAATTTCCCAAACAACATTTATAATGTTGAACCCACATTGGTGGTGGGTGGATCAGATCTACCTTAAATACAAAAACCACACTCTGCTTTTGTTACACAGATGTTCATGTAATGCTCATTTGGTTTCGTACTCAATATTCAATTAGGCACTAGAATGTAACTGAAATGAAAAAATTCAAAGGGATTGTTATCTCTGGGGGCTATTAAATCAAATGTGGGAATGCATTAGTAAGCTTAGAATCACAGACTTAGAATTTTAAAGGACAATGTATTGTTCAGATTTCTTTTATAGGAAAGTAAATCAGAAATAGAAAGTATGACATAAAAGTACAGCTTTTCAACCATATGGTTTCCTGTTGCTTTTTAAAAATCTTACTTGCTTTAAACTAGTGATTCTTAACCTTTCTAATGCTGCAACCGTTTAATAGAGTTCCTTATGTTGTGGCAAGCTCCAACCATAAAATTATTTTGTTGCTACTTCCTAACTTTAATTTTGCTACTGTTATGAATCATAATGTAAATATCTGATATGAAGGATATCTGATATCTGATCCCCAAAGGTTGAAAACTGGTGCTTAAACCTAAATGTGGCTTAAAAGGTAGTTATGAATAGCTCAACATCAACCACTCCTGCCCAAAATACCCAAAGTATAAAACACTGCATCCTATCAAATATAAGTATATCAATATCAAATGAAACTGACAACAAAACCAGGAGAACACTGTCTCTCAAATCTTGAAAGTAAACACTGTTAGACTAATTAAAAGAAGGCTCTTAATAACTTTCTATAGTTAAAAATGCCTCTGAATTATGTATGTGAATTGACTTTCCTTAAACAAGATATGCTAATGTTTAGAAAGACAAAGCCATTTTCTCCAAGGAAAACACAAATGAAAGTCACACCTAAGGAGAAAAACAAGACTGCTGGTAATAAAAGAAATTCAATGCTAGCATAAAGATCTTTAGTAAACTTTCCAACCACCATTCTGTAACATGGGAGGTCATTTGCTGCCTTAATGTTTCTCAGTTGTCCTTAATCCAAATATTACTTGTAACACATGAATGGGAAAGGGCATTGTTTTTGCTAGCCATTCTCTCTTGTCATTTAAGCTCAGAAAAAAAAAAGATTCGTTTGTTTCTTAAAATTGACTGTTTTCTATAAAAAGCAAACACATTTTTATCACTTAAACGGAGAGTGCCCGTAAGTACCATGTAGGTATCATATTTAATGCAGAGAATCCGTAATTATTACAATCACTGTGTATAAACCTATGATGATAAAATGCTAATGTTTTATATTCTATCTAAGTAAGAAGGAAAGTTGCATTGATTATGAATCTTAATAAAATAAAGCTTGGAAGCACTGAGGAACTTTATATGTAGGATCTCCTACTAAGAAGAGGTGTAAATTAACTCAGACTTAGCTAGTGATTGCAAAGCCATCCACATCAATGCCTTAGAACCTTTGCATCAGGTTCCTTTGCAGATTCACTGAGATATAACATTCTATTCATTAGCTGGACTGATTAAAGGTCAACTGACTCAAATAAGAAAACATAATTTGGAGAGAACTATTAGACTAAGAAGTGGGCATAATAAAAATACACTGTTTACATGCATAAAATTATCATAAAATTAAAAATCATAAAATTCCAAAATCCACTTTGCAGATACATTTTAAATCAACATAATTGCTTTTTATGCCACAGTGAGATTCAGTAAATTACTTCTAAGCTGGAAAATATTAAAATCAGTTTTCCTAAAGATCTTTTAACATATTGTACAGTAATAATCTATTTTTCCACTGTCAAAATGTCATTCCATTTCTTCCAAACTTAGTCATTTTGAATAATTATTCTTCTGAGTTATCTATAAAGCACATTTTCATTATTTCTATTTGTATCTTCAGAAAAGAGGAGGCCTCCCAGGGATATCAACCAAGCATGTCATATCAAGTTACAATAAGACTAGGCACCTCCCTTCATATTAAGTCTGGATGAGGCAACTCACTAAAAAGGAAAAGGGTCCTACAAGCAGGCAAGACTCATCTGACCTCAAACCATCATTTCCAGTCACACACACCACACTCAAATCTTTTACTACTCTTGATATTCACAGCATTTTTGTTTAGTTTTGTGGATTTCTTCAAATATAAGGCTTACAAAAACCAGGAAGATTTCAAACAAAACAACCTCTCCTTCATTCTTGAGATGACAGTTTTAAAAACTTTGTGCATAGGCAAAGACGACATTAATGTATACACCTAGTAATGTATTCACAGAGCAAGAAGTCCAAAACTGTTTAGCAGCAATTCAACCATATTTATATCAGTCATCAGTGTCAGAAGAACCACACACTTTCACAGAGACAGATTACTAACAAAATTATCAAGAAGTTGAAATGTTCTTGAATATATCTGTTTTTTTGTGGCAAGACAAACAAATAATTTAAGTTATTGGTTATATTATATTTAATAATTATAAGAGCTTGTTTTTTCTTTAGAATTTTCTTATAACTAGAAAACAAAGACATTCTTAATCAAAAGTTGTAGGAATTAAACACAAGTATTAAAGTATATTCAAAGTATAATATGATTTCATGGAGATGTGATAACAGGTTTCAAATTCTAACCATCCTCCTAACCCAAATTCAGCTATATTCCACAGGCCTATCATAATAAAAATAAGGTGCTACATTTAATGACAAAACCATTGCATACTTGCAGAAAAGTAATTAGCGAAAGTCAGTTTCAGCATGTCTGCTAATAATGTCATTATTTATACATGCACTTATATTTATACAGCTGAAAATCAATTATTATACACCACAACATTTATTTGCTCAAATTTTTCATGCCTTAACATTCCTGAACAAAAGTGTCTATGGGAAAGAGAAACTACAATTAGAATGAGTGTTGAGAATTGGGCTTTATTAACAAGGTTTAACATGGCCCACTCTTCTGTGCAAGACTTTAGCTGCCAACTAGTTAGCAGGTAAAATACAGGGAATGGGCTTAGTTTTGGTAGTTTGCATCCTATCAAAGTATATTAAGTTTCCTCTCCTTTTTCCTACACATGTTTCCTGAGTACCAAAAGGCAATTTAAAAAATTAATCATGTAAAAGGTTAATTTCAGTAGAATGCTGTAACCAGGTACAGCATTCTTTTGGAAAGAAATTATTACTTTTCAAATAACCACAATATATAAAAGGTAAAAATGCTTCTGAAGTTATCACAAAGGCTGGGTTGTTATATGAAACAAACCTTCATAATGAAAACCTTTTTCCCTTGAAAATATTTATTACTCATAATTCTACCAAGATATGTCAAAAGTATTTCACATAAGACACTGCTTACCTTTTAAATTACCAAAATTAAAAGTATGTTAATTGAATGCTTATTTAAATAAACTTTTAATTTCAATATAGTTTTAAGGTTCACAAAGAAGATGGAAAAATAGTATTGAGGGTTTCCAGTTCCTATATACCTTTCACCCAGATTCTCCCATTAGTAGTGAAAATTCCTATGGTACAGTTGGAGCTAGCATTGATATTTTGTTATTTAACTCCTCATTTTATTAAAATGCCATTGGTTTTTCTTTTAATGTATTTTTTATATTCCAAAATACTACCCAGTATCCCATAATAACAATTACTCATCATGTCTCTTTAGATGCTTCTGGTCTGTTTCTCACATTCACGTGGTGCTTGGTGATCTTGATAAGGTTGAAGGGTATTAGTCAGATACGTCTTAAAATACTCTTACATTTGGGGCTTTCTAAATTTTTATGAGGATTATAGGTTTGAGGGAAGAGACCACAGACAATTGTCCTCATCATACCATATCAAGGGTATCTGACACAAAAATTATATATCAATGATCACTTTGATCACCTGGCCAAGACAGAAATTGCTAGGTTTCTGCAAAATTATATGTTTCCCTTTTCCTACACTCTCCTATGTGGAAACAAGTTATCTCCAATAAGCACAATCAAGGAGTGAAAATGTTAAGCACCAACACCTTATAACTAGGATGACATATCAAATGAGTCTGTCCTGTCACTATTTCTCCTGATAGTCACTGTGATCCACCATCTCTTCTGTTTCTTTGTACATATTACACTGAATGATTTTGCATCTTAACATTTCTTTTAAATTCAAATATGTACACTCTATGTCATCAAAACACTAATTATTTTCTTTTCTATAGTGTATTAGGTTTTTTGTTTTGTTTTGTTTTGTTTGTTTGTTTTGTTAACTTGATATAAACTGAATTCTTCTGGAAAGAGGGAACCTCAACTGAGAAAAGGCTAGTCTGTGATGCATTTTCCTGATTCCTGATTGATGTGGAAGAGTACAGCCTACTGCTGGCAGTGCCACTCTCTGGTTATGTGTGTCCTGGGAGGTATAAGAAAGGTAACTGAGCATGAGTTTGGAGCTCAAGCCAGTAAGAAGCACTCCTCTGTGGTCTCTGCTTGACTCCTTCCTCCAGGTTCGTCCCTGCCTCAGTTACCTTTCCTTGATGATGGACTATAATGCAGAAGTGTAAGCTATGGTAGCAATAGAAAATAAACTAGGACACACAGTTAAACTGAGTTTCTACATATAGAAATCCATCTTATTTTATCATAGACATTCTTTTTTAACATAGTAATGGCACTACAGTGATTTTCTTGAGATGGAGTCTTAGTATGGTTGAGTGGAGAGTGGGATATGACTTTCACACATACTCTGGTGCCTCACATTTGACAATGTCCCCTGGAGGGGGAGACCTGGTAGCACTCAGAGGAAGGACAGCAGGTCACCGAGAAGAGACTTGATACCCTATGAGCATATACAGGGGGAACAGGTCCCCCTCAGTCACAGTCATAGGGGAGGGGAGTAAGGGGAAAATGGGAGAGAGGGAGGAATGGGAGGATACAAGGGATGGGATAACCATTGAGATGTAACAAAAATAAATTTATAAAAAAAATTAAAAAATTAAGAAATGAACTTTGTTTCCTCAGCTATTACTACATATATTCCCTAACTTCCACTACATGTATTTTCTGTGTATATATGTATGTATGAATGTATGTATGTATGTATGTATGTTTGTGTATGTGTCACATGCACACATGTACAAGTTTTGAGTATAAATACAATAATTATCTGGCAAAGTAGCTTCATTTCAAATAAACATAAGAAACCACTGCATTTAAATACTAAATCATAAATATACAGAAGTAATTTAGATGGAGACCCACAATAATTGTACTCAGGTCTTTCCCTTACCAGACTTCTTTAAACACAGATATCAACAAATATATTACGAAAAGTGATGAAGTAACTGAAAAAATCCAAAAGAGAAAGTTAACTTTAATTTATGGGGATTTAAAAAAGTAATGTATACTGTAGTAGAAAATGTGCTTTTGATATAAAGTGGACAAGGCCAAGTGAACGTCAAAATAATTGTTAGTTTCAGTCATTTGTTTAAAGTGCCTATTGTCCTAGGTATTGTGATGGTTTCTTTAACAACCAAGACACTTCAAATTAATTCTTTCCACAATAACAATTTAAGTTGTTTTTACTTGTTTAAAAATCTATTCTAAAGCAGGCTTACTGAATTCTATTACTAAAAACAAAGAAAAATACAAAGCATCATTTTGTTTTCATTCTGAACAAATTCTACTTAGGTTGCCACATACATAGTGGAATACATGTTTAATAAATATATAGTTATGTGTATTACTTTAAGTATACTACACCTTTAAATATGCCTTATAAATAAATGCTATATTATTCATTAGCATTTTATAGGTAATTCACTGATCAAACATCTAGCTCCACTTGATCACCTCAAATTTCATATTTACATCACCATTTTTATTACATTACTTTTTTTTCTTTTTGTTTTTTTTCGAGACAGGGTTTCTCTGTATAGCTGTGGCTGTCCTTGACTCACTGTGTAGACCAGACTAGCCTGGAACTCACAGCACTCTACCTGCCTCTGCCTCCTGGAGTGCTGGGATTACAGGCCTACACCACCACACCTGGCTACATTAAAGTTTCTTTATTATTTAAATTACCGATTCACTAAACCATCACATTTCTTAATTTTGGATTAATAATATTTTTCAAAGAAAACAATTTTAAGAAATCAACTAACATCTGGTTGATATAGAGGATCCTAAGAGCTATAGGATCACAACAAATAAAATCTTCAATGAAACACTATGTGGGAAATGAATTCAGGTTGGCAAGCTAGGCACCTGGTGCCTTTACCCTCTGAGCCATCTACTTGCCCCGTATCTCAACTTTTAAGATTACTACTAATATTAAGTGTAAAGTACATGAGACCTTTATAGTTGTACTATATGTATAATATTTGCAAAAATAATTTCACAATATTAAAAGGAATGTCATTCCAAGTAAGCAAAAATTTTAACTAAAACCACAATCTAGTTATAAATATGATATTTTCTGTGTTAAAATGGCTCCTGGAAAATATAATGCTTGGAAACATTGTATTTTTTCAGGTCAAACAGTCCTTTCCAATTTTATAGTATTATGTATGGCATTTATTAGCAAACATTTTCATCATGTGTCAAAAGCAATCTTCAACTGAAGCCCAAATAAATTTAATCTCAAGTAACAAGTTTTTACCATAAATAAACTCAAAACATTATACCCAGAAACAAACTAGAAAGAAAAATTAATCATACGTACATATTCCATAGGAGTCGATTAGCAATTTAACATCAAAATGATGGCATTTGTTCTGATAGCTTGAAAACAAGTTGAGCATGCTTCTAAAGAGGAAAGGCCTGGAACACTTTAAAAAAAAAAAAAAAGATGACCACAAAGCTTACTCCGCCACCCATATGTAGGGAATAGGGAAGAAACACCCATCTGTGCCCTACCGTATATCAGTAGTTCTCAGTCTTCCTAATACTGCAAAACATTAATACAGTTCCTCATGTTGTGGTGACACCAACAACACTTCAAAACTGTGATTTTGCTGGTTACGAATCGTGATGTAAATAACTGATATACAGGATACCTGAGCTCCGACCCTATAAAAGGGATATTCCATCCCCAAAGAGGTCGTGACCCACAGGTTGAGAACAACTACCATGTAGACTCTCTACCATATGAAACATGATTTTTATATGAGTTCTAATAGTATTAAAAGTTAGCAATGGGATCACTGAGTTTCTACATTTTGATCAACATTAGCTGACATGCCACATTTTGTATTTCATATATATTTAATTTTTTCATGGCCCATTTTGAAAATTAAATATAAATAAATCACACAAAATTAAAACATGAATTTTCTGATCTAGAAGGAGGAAAAAAAACACAAGGACCCAGTACTTTTAAACTTTTTGAAAATAATGCAAATAGTTGAAGAAAATATACAGCAAAAAAAGTAAACCCCTACACATACATATAGGACATACACTTTAACAAATAGATTGTTAAAAATCAATGATTCAGAATTATTATTTAAAAGTTTTATTACTTGATTATAGGATAATTATAAGCATCTCATTAGAAAATGATTCTATGATAATTTTGGCACACAAATTGAAAAAGTATGACTACATTTTTGGTTTGTTTTAAAAGTGGGAATAAGAAATAAATAAGTTCATTCTGAGAAACCTTATCTATCATTAAAAAACTAATAAATATTGAGTAATGGTAGTGATGGATGAAAACCACATCTCTAACAAAGCATGATAAAACAAGAAATCTTTTTTCATTTAAGTAGAAATGGAAGGCCTAATATTATTGATACTTATAACAATGCACAATTGTGCTACTAATAAACAATAAAAAGTAAGATCTAGAATTTAAGTTAGATTTCTGTTAACTTGCATCATTTGAGAAAACATGTTAAAAACTTGTTTTGAAATAACAGATGCTATTAAAATAAAATAAAAAGTTCCAGAAAAAAATAAAATAGGTTATTGAGCAGTATTTTAAAAGGCAACTAACATTATGTATCACTGTATCTAATTTCAAGTAAATATTATATATATATATATATAACTTAAATATTTTCAGATGCATTAATGTTTAAGTATTAGTTTATTTACTATTTAGCTTCTGAAAAAATTCACATTGTGCCAAACTATTCTATAGGATGAGCATAAATATTACTTTTTTTTTCTGAGACAGGGTTTCTCTGTGTAGCCTTACTTGTCCTACAGTTACTTTATAGACAAGGCTGGCCTCAAATTCACAGAGATCAACTTGTCTCTGCCTCCCAAGTGCTTGGATTAAAGGTATGTGCCAGCACACCTGGCTTTATTTTAAGTTTTAATGAACTGATATTAAGTATTGATAAACATTAATGAAGATGAAGAAAATGCAAACCTAAATTAGGTTTATTATAATTTAAATAAAATGAATAAAGAAACTAAATACATCTTTAAATTTCTATCATAGTGCATGAGTGTTTGCATGTAAGTAAAAACAGTATATGAGTGCAAATCATAGTTCTGCAGCACTATCTGGGACATTATGGGTGATGCCAAAGGAACAGTGTCTTCCAGATACAACAGCACTGATACACAAATGAACTCACAGAGTCTGTGACAGCATGCATGGGGCCTGCACAGGTTGAAGACAGATAGGGTCCCAGCACTGAGAGGGGAACATAGCCATGAACTCTCATCCCCAACCAAGAAACTATCTTCAGTTGACATCTGCTTGCAAAGGAAAAATTAGTTTTCTCCAATGGGAATAGTAATTACACATGAGTAGGCCCCATGACCAGCAGTAGATGGCCAACACAGTTGAACTCAATGGTATTTTTAAGAGACTTATGGTTTCATGTTGCTTTGTTTGGGCATTCCTTTGTCTTACTGGTCTGTTGTTTATACATTATGGTTTCTGATTTTGTGTCTTTATGGGTTTTGGTTTTTTTATTTTGTACTTTTTTGGTGTGTGTGTGTGCGTGCCCGTGTGCCTGTTTTCTAAAGAAAGAGAATTAAAGGACATGGTGTTGGATGGGGTGGGATTAGGGAAGAACTGGGAATAGTTAGGAGAGGGGGAAGTATTATCAGAATATATTGTATGAATAATTTTTTCTGACAAAAAAAAGAGTTAAGAATCAGCATGCCTATGTTGAAGTCCTAAAGTTTCAGTTACAATGACTTATGCATTACCAACTTTAAATTGAGAGGAGAAATATGTTATTAGGAAACTCTCTAGTAGTTCTTGTTTAGTAGCACACAGATCTTAAGAAATCCACATGGGATACATTTATGCAACAAGTCTTCTATATATGATCTTATAAAATAACGTCCAAAGGTTAGACAAAATGAACTTTGCCTGTATGTTAAACAATTAAAATTATTTTTTATCAAAGACAGGAGGAAATACAGAAAATTACCAAACAATATGAATTTAAAAGTATCTTAAACATCTTAATTCCTAATAATAAAATGTAAGTTCTATATTAAAAACAATAGTGAAGATAGTATGTTTCATTAAAGGAGATTTTTTTCAATTATGTCCCTAATTAAGCAAAGTTTATTTTCACGCTGGAAAAATGCATTTAATTGTCTTGCATAAACTATTATTAAGCACTTATATAGAGTTAAAAGGCCTAAGGCATTCTATCAATACCAGTCTCTGATATACTCTCAAATATAGAACTCTTTCTGAGATATAAAATGGTGAAATAATTATGATATTTGAATGAAGGAAATAAAGGCTTAGAAAAGGTAATGATTTAATTTTTTAATTAAATATTTGTTTATATGTATTTTCACTTAGTGGTAGCCTACTTAAATTAGAAAAAATATCTGTATCATATTTGTAATATCTATGGCATTATTAATATTTCTTAACAAAACATCTAGGCTATGGTTTAGTACTTTGAATTGGGTAGAGACAGCACACCTAAGAAATATGGGTAATACAATGCGATCTTAGTCTTTATTCTGGCACACAGCATGCACACTGGCAACAAAGTATCCACTAAAGCATGATAAGGAACTTTATGTGTGTGCTTTGTCATCTAGGAAAGCAAATTTGGTGCAGACTAATAACTTGAAAATAAACGTACTTATTCCTTCTCTCAAGAAATATTTTCTGATTGTATATATTACCACATAGTGTTTTATACATTTTTAGATAAAGCAGATGATATCCCTGCCTTCATTTAGTAGAGCAGTTAGACATTAGTTAAGTAATCATACAAAATAATAAACTTGGCCAATGGGACACAAGAAATGTAGGTTGTACTACCAGAACATACAACTAAGGATTTTTATGAGATTAGGGGAAGATGGGAAGACTTTTCTGATGTGTACGAGGAAAAGCTTGAGCCCTGAAGGATCAATAGAACTTAATAAAGTAAAGAAAGGAATAAAATACGTATAAAGTATAAAGGCCTAGCTGTGGATAAACAAAAGGACTAAGACATCCAGTATAGCTGTCGTCTGCCATGTGGCTTACCTCACAAAACCTTCAGGCTGTCATAGGTCATGTTATAGACTTTGAACTTTAGCCTAAAATAATAAAATGCCATTTAAAAAATACCTCGAGAAGCAAGAAATGAGAGGCTATGATTGGTTAAGAGGCAGGTGGATCGCTGTGAGTTTGAGGCCAGCCTGGTCTACAGAGTGAGTCCAGAACAGCCAAAGCTACACAGAGAAACCTTGTCTCGAAAAACTAAAAAGGAGTTCATTGTGGCTCTAAGCTTATGGATCACACAAAATGGGGCTATAATTATGATGACCTTAACAGAAAAAGCAAAAAGCTTGCCCTTTACAATCATAGTAGAAAAGGAAAACACAAAGCACATTAAATTTACCATTTCTAAAGCCAACTACCACTTCTCAAATTTTTCCACTGATGTTTCCATAATTGCTGGACAAAGTATACTCATAAACCTGGAAAATCTGGGATATTTAGCTTTAAACAGGCTGATGCAAGCCTAAAGTTCCTAAAATCATATCAAATTTGCTTTCTGTATCATGGATGTAAAATTCATATTTGTTTCAATTTAAAATAATATTTATGTTTTTAAAAGTCAACTTTTGATCATTTGCCTTTCACAGCCATTCTCAGAAGCACAGACCTATGCTATTCATGAAAACTGTGGATTCACTCACTGAATATTAAACAACACAATGGATTCCTTATTCAAGACTATACTTCCTGTTTTCACACATTAAATAACTATAAAAATCATGAAAAGGTTTTATACTCCACCTTTTCCAAATTGCTTGTTCTCTACTGCACCCTTTAAATTAGTTCAGCTACACTAAATATCCTTCTCCCACTCTACAAAAACAAACACTGCATCTTTCCAAATAGGCCTGATGTGTGAAGTATTGTAAAGAAGTTACAGTGAAAGTTAAAAGTCATTAGGAACAGATCAAGTTCTAATCCAGGGTTGTGCTACTATAAATAAAAATTATAATTTACCATTGTTTATGAACAGTGCTGTTAGTCAAAAGCCCAGTTTTACTCTTCACATAAGGATTTGGATCAGTAAAATTCTAAGTACCAAACATAATGTTAATGATGTAATTAATCTTCAAAATAACTACTTTAACATTATTTCCAGATTATTCCTCAGAAACAGATTTTAAACAGCTGTAGCAACTGAATACACATTCTTTGTGGGCTGATTTTTGGCAGCCGAAGTTTTATAATGTGGTATTTATTTAAACTTAGGACATGATGAGAGTTTTATTGTCTTTCTCATATGCAGATTTGTTCTTGTACTTTTTGTCACCTACTCACACTCCTCCCTCACTTTCCCTCTCCTGCCCACTTTCCCACTTCAACCAGACAAAGCCAGGAAAACTTTCAGTTAGCACCCCTATTGCATCTCCAGAATCTCTTGCTGTGCCTCCTACATTAAGATACATTTCTTTTAGAATATATCTTAATTAAATAATTCCAATAATTGCAAAACCCTATTCTCCTATTCTCCCCTTAGATCCCTTCTTGGTTCACAAATCTATCGTCTTTTTTGACTGGTGTTTGCATACATAACACAAACTTTTTTTTTTCATAACACAAACTTTTAAACATTTTCTAAGCCCACTAGTTGGTTCTTGTCTTTATCCTAGAATAGGTATTTTTAAATGACATTGTTGCCTTGCAACAGGTAATTTCTTTAAAGCACAGAATAATTTTATAAATCCATTTAAAAAGTTTCCATGTAGATGTAGTGAGTAAATTATACCCAAGGACCAGAATATAATTATATAAGTACTTGCTTTTTTCCTAAGCAGGGCTACATTGGGTTAGAAATCAAATGTCAATGAAACTATATATCAAATATTTCTTGTGGACTATACACATCAGAAGGTAAATGTCTTCTTTACATAAAATAACAAGAATTCCCATTAGAAAAAAAAACCTGTCAAACCAAAGTTGATGTTTGCTGAGCCTATCTAGTCACTACGTATTTGGAAAAACATCACCTTTTTCAAAAGTGATATAACCAATGTGATCATTACGTTTAACATCTTTTCCTTACAACATGTACAATTCCAAGTTCCTAACAAATTTTTCTGATTTCTTTCCTTCAATTCAATTTAACTCAAAATCTTGAGAATTTCCTTATAAAATTAAGATACATTTCAACCTAAGCTCTGATATCCTATGAGGGGAGACAAAGAATTATTAATCACCTGTCCAAATGTCTTGGTCTTATCTGATAGTCTCCTCAACATCACTTCACATTTACAATGAATAGACATCATATAATCACTACAGTTCCATTATAAGACTGTATGTAAAACATTAGGTTTTTCTTTTTTAATATCTAAAGTAAGGTATTTTATTTTCTATCTTCAAAATGGCTGAGTCATTAGTATAGAAATCAGAAATCAGGGACTGCTTCTTGAACAAAATGGTTTATTATGAACAAGAAAGAGTAAGGCAAGTGATTGCAGAATAGGTTAAAGACTATCTTAAAATTTTAGATTATTTTAGGGATTGTAATACTACAAGATTGGTTAGCATTAAGTCCCAGATATCATAAGAAAATACCAGCAAAGTGGACCTTCTGCTTGACTCTGAAGATGACAGTCACTTTATTTAACCCAAAAAGAGATTAAAGCTCACTAGAAGAATGCCACAGAGAGAAATGGTCCTAGAAAAATAATTATCTTGATCATGTGGATATTTTGCATTAGTCTCAAAGCTCAAAAAGTTATGAAAGGAAGAGTGGAATTACTTGGTATAAGATGAACAGGCAAATTTTATAATAAAATTAATAAAAGTAACACTGAAGTATTCTGAGTGTTTTGTTATATTTCAATAAGAAAACAAGTAGCAAACGGACACCCATGTAACTAACACATAATGAAGTATTTCTAAAATTGTCAAATAAACAAACAGGAACTGAGAAATAACATATTTTAGAATAATAGTCTCACCAACAAATTAGTTACTGGCTTACTTTATTGTCTGTGACTTTTTTCAGTAATTTGCTCGTCTTGGTTGATTTTGACAAGGTCTGTTTTAAGACTATCAAAACTATATGATAATTAAAGATACTTTCTAATTGAACATTGGTTTCAAGTGTTAATAAATGGGTTGCATATACTGACTTTCTCTAAAAGTAATTTTGTAAACTTAATTTTTAATTAATGCAACTATCCAGAAGTCCTATCAAAATAATCTGGAATATAAATCTTTATTTTACCGACTCATAAGTAGATCATGTACTGTGTATTTACTGCAAATAAGAATGACAATGTGCCATATCAAACATTCATTACCAGCAAAAAATTAGAGAAGTGTAAAAATAACAATACTGTTATATTTACAAAGAGTGAATGAGCACCTTATATCTTTGCTATTACTGAATATATACAGTTCATATCGCTATCTCTTTCAACTATGTTTTAATAAAAATAAATCAAAATTAATTATCATATTAATGGTCCTTCCTTAAAACAGGCTTGAAGATATGCTATGAAAGCCCAATAAATTTATTTTTCTCCATCGTTTCCTACTTTGAAGACTTAGTTTCTATATCATTTCTATAAATTTCATAGAATCATATATGTATATATGATCTAATTGTACTTTTATGTTTAGTAAATTAAAAATTTCCTAGAAATAATAAAGTATGCCCCTTACTAAAACAGCACAAGTAGCTATCTATGATTGTTACCAGCTGAAAGCTACAATTGTTAGGGATGATGAAGCTGTCATACAAGTAATACATTCTGAAGAACTCTCAGAATGCTGCAATTACTCAAGAATCTTACTTATTTTTTAGGTTGGGGGATATAGCTCACGTGATGCTTGTAGGAAGCATAACATGTGATAACATGTCGGGAGTTCTGTTTTATCCCAAGCACTACATAAAACCAAGAGTGGTGGCATATGCCTATAACCTCGATTCTGGGGCTGTGGAAAAAGCAAGATAAGAAATTCAAGGCCATGCTTAACTGCACAGCGAGTTCAAGGCCAGTCTGTACTATATGAGATCCCTTGTCAAACAACAAGAACAAAAATAAAAGTGTTGCTCATGCTTTACTACTGACTTTATAATATATATATATATATATATATATATATATATATATATATATATAAGGTTTTATCATCTCAAAGCTGTAGGCTGAATTAGTATTTGGCTTTGGAACATTTCTGCAACTGAGGAAAGTGTGGAAACCATGTTAAAATGTTTTTTTGTTAGAGTTTACAGGGGGGAAATAGTAGAGAAAATTAACTAAGGTAACACTACTAGGGGAGCAAGTTGAGGAAATGCTCATTTCCTCCAACTATTTTTTTAATCTGATAGGATCTCAAATTTATATGACTGTCACAGAAATTTTAATAATAAGCAGATTGGGATGAAGTAGCTAACTGAGACCTGAAATTGTAATTAAGGCAGCAACTCTTCTATTCTCATTCAGTCGTGTGTTATACAAAGGCATGCAGATTCTATCTCGGTTACCTAACTGATCTTTTTTGGTAGCTATAAAATGTGTCACCAACACGTACAAAAACAAGTTATCCTACTTAAATACCACGTGAAGTTAAAATTACAGGAAATCGTCTTTATCAAAGTTCAAAGAAACTGCATTTTCACTGGAGAGGTTTTTTAAAAAGGACTAGCATACTGGAAAACTAATGTGTGTCAGATTCCATATATCATGTGTTGTATTTGCTTAGGGGTCCTAAAACAGTGGAGAGACGGGAAAATGCAAGAATGAAACTAGGTGGGAGGTAAAGAAGATGGAGTATGCAGCACTCATTACAGTCATCATGGACATTTCTAGAAGGCAGTCTATGGAAGTAATTGGACTCCCAGGAAGCCAAGGCACCTTTTCTCTGAATATTGTTGTAGCAACAGACTCAAACTAAACTCACCTTTTAGAGAAATTCAAAGGAAGAGTTGTGATTAAGCACTCCTACTTCCTGCAAATATTCTGTCATCCATGACAGAGAAACAGAAAAGACAGAATTTTTTCCTGAGGCGTGTGTGTGTGTGTGTGTGTGTGTGTGTGTGTGTGTGTGTGTGTGTG
>OU015760.1:3116728-3137283 GCA_907169655.1 Acomys percivali | reverse complement strand
GTGTGTGTGTGTGTGTGTGTGTGTGTGTGTGTGTGTGTGTGTGTGTGTGTGTGTTGGAGGGTTAGTGGAAATCCAGGAAGCTGGAATTTTAACAGTAAATATGGTAAGAGAACAAGCAGAAAAAAAAAAAAGATGAGCCACTGCTGGACTTTGTCTTAGTCATCTTTATAACCCCCAAGGCACCCGATGCACTGCACACAAGGGGCAGTAAATAAATAATGAATTAAGTCTAATTCAATTCACTTGCACTTACACTGTGCTTTGCAGTTACAGAGCATTTTTTACCACATATAAGATGAGAAAACCGAAGTAAGTGAGAAGAAACAGGGCCAATCATAGAGAAAGGGAAGGAAAACAGATAAAGGAAAGCCCAGAAGAAAATGCAAATACCCGAAAGGGTGGGGGCAATATAAGGGGCGAATTGAGTTTCTCCTGACTACTTTCAATACCTTCCAATCCATCACCCACTTTCCATCTTTAAGTAGGTAGATCTTAGAAACTCTGACTGCCTAGCAAGCCTTAAAAAAGGGGGCTCCTTCGTCTTTGGAAAGGGCATTTTCAGAGATAAAGCTCGAAGCCTATCTTAAGTTTGCATGCTCAGATACGACCTCAAACAAAATCCCCCAAGCATTTTTTCAAGCGTGCCCAAGAATATTTTATTTCAATGCAGGTGTCCCTTAATCAGAGTTCAGTCTGGGGATGGACTGGAGAGGTCTTCAAGGAGCCCCTCAATTCAGACAACAGAGGGAGATAGTGAGACACAGGAAAGCCCAGAGACTAGAGGGAAAAAAAGCCCACATTTGTGACTAGGAGGAGGGTGAAGGTTTGAAACTGATCATTAGAAATTGTCGGGGGTTGAGGGGGAACCTTCAGTATGGAAGAAAGGAAAGTGCTTGAATATGCATCACTTTAAACCTAACGTTGGACCCTTTAACGAGAAGCAGCTAGAAGTCTAATGCCTCCCCAGACCTCAACCTAGGAAAGCAAAGGACATGCTGGGGTGCGCAGGAGGGAGCCCACATATATCAGCATGGATGCTGTCCCAAGGGAAACATGTCTTCCTCACCCCAAAGTAGCGCACCCCCTTCCTGATCATCCTCAGCCCAGCATGGAGGAGTGGGTTCCCAGCTTCCAACCTGAGCGACTGCATCCTAGCCCCATTATGCGGGCTTAAAAGTTGCCAGGAGAGTTGGCGCTAGGGAAGGTACTTGGCAGGGTGAGACCTAGAAGGGGCCTTGGGTTTCCAGGAACAAAGGGGCTGATGAAGGGGCCACCATGAGAATAGGTCCCAAGGGCTCCTCCCTTAGCTGGCAAACATGGGTCGCCGTGTCCTCCCAGCCTGAAGGCGTCGAGGGAAGCGGGAAGTGGGTAAGATGCGCGGGGATTCCACCGCCCTGCTTCCAGCTTCAACCAGGTGGCGCCCGCCGCCCTCTCGCTCCCTGCGCCCCTCCAGCTGAAGACAAAAGGAGACTAGGGTGCCCGGGCCCCTGCTAGAACCCAAGGACCCCCGTCCATCCAAAGGAATGACCCTTAGCAGTCGGATGGAAGCTCCCAGGACGGGTAGTGCCCTGGCAGGCGCCCGTCCCTCTCATACCGGGACCCTGCACCCCAGTGCCGCCTCTCCCTCCCCTACAGAGGGCATTACCTTTCATCCAGTCCACTACTTGACTCGGAGACCATTTGCTCACGGGTTCCATTATCAGAGCCATGGGCGGCGGGGTTGGTGCCGCGTGGGACGCGGAGCTTGGACAGAAAGCGAAGTCCGCAGCCCGGGGCGCCCTCAGGTGGGGTCGGTGGCCCGCCGCAGCGTCCTGGGGTGGGCAGCGTGGAGAGGGCGGCTTTTGTGTGTGGGTCCCGAGGCTGGAGCGTCGGAGGCGGCCGCGGTGGGAGCGGCGACTGCTGGGGGAAGGCGCTGGGGTCTGCTCGGTCCCAGCCCAGGAGGCGGCCACAGCTGCAGCCTCCGCTGCTCGGCCCCGGGCGTGCGTCCCGAGGGACTTCAGTTCATGGCTCGAGCCGCCAAGGGTCGCAGCAGGGAAGGAAAGAGGCACCGGCGCACGGCCGCAGCCAACTTGCCCGCTCGCTCGCCTGGCGCGCGGGAGTGGAGCCCCCGGCACGACGAGCCGCCCGGCGGAAATGACGAGGGGCCTCCTGCCACCCAAAATATCTCTCCGCAGCCCTCGGGTGCGGGGCGCGCGCTCCACGAGCCCCCCGCCCGCTCGCCGCCGCGCGGTCCCGCCCCCAGGGCCGACAGCCGGTGCGCGCGAGGCGTGTGCGCGTGCGTGTGCCAGTGCGCGCCCGGGGCCCGAGGTCTGTAAGACAGGCGGCCAGGTGTGGGGCGTTCACGCTCTCGCCCTCCCGCCGAGGGTACAGCACTGGACCACACCCGCGCCAGGAGGGCGTGTGCGGCAGAGGCGGCAGCGGCGGCAGCGGCGGCGGCGGCGGCGCCTGAAGTGGTGGAGACTGCCACACGCTCTAGCTGGAGTCTGGAGCCTGGGGTCCGTTAGTCAGTCAGTCAGGTGCGGCGGCAGGAGCATGGCTCCCAGTGGCCTCCCAGGAGACTCAGCAGCGAGATGGGCCGCCCCACCAGTTGAACCAACAGCCAAGATAGTGGGGGAGGGTACCGTAAACCCCCACCCCCGCCACCGAGGGGAGGGACACCGCTGAACTGCAAAGGTGACAATGGGAGCCCTGGCTTTTCTGGCTGTAGCCCTCTTGGCTGCTGAGAAGGCTCCTGAGGTGACTCCCCAGGACCCGAGCGCCCCTGCAGAAAACCTGGGTGTGGGCTTCCATAGACGGGAATCCAGCTCTAATCAGAAAAGCCTATGTGAGATTAGATGGCCCAATGCTGTCGGATCTCCCCTGGGTGATAAAAAGGGACCTGGGAAGTCAGAGCTGTCAACTGCAAGCTGCTTCAGGTGATTCCGAGACAGCCTTCCCAACGCGACACGTGCCTTTTCCAAGCTTACAGGTTTTCAGCCAACTCCTGCAACACAAGGTCCCCCCTGCTATCTATTTTACATGATGTCATTTTGTGTTCAGTTGTTCTTATATAAGAACCGAAGAGTAATAATGGGATTTAAAGTTACTGACAAATTGCACACATGATATTTCACATATTGTTTGCTTCAAAAACCGATGCAGGCTTCTATGTAACATTTAGTAATACACAGTTTGCCTAATGAGGCTTCATTTTCAATGACAGTTCTAGAGTGTCTAGCAGCAAACTCTACCACCATTATATATAATGTTTCTTGGTACAATTCTTAAACAGTTACACTGAGTAAATAAGTAACTCCTTTTATTTCTATAATTATTTCAATAATGTTAATAAAGTTCCTACCGTAGCCATTTTGTCTTAACTCAATTTTATGAAATACAGAACACCACTTTCTTCAGTTAGCATGGGTTGACAACCCCTTGCCCCTAAACACACACACAAGGAGGCAAAACAGTAATAGATAAAATACAATGTTTTCGTGCTAGTGGTACAAAACAAAATTTAAAAAGCTTATGTTTAGACTTGTTTACTAATAACCCAAACTTCAAAGTATACACAAAAGTTAAAATGTTAATTACACAAGTAATGTTATCAAAGCATTACTATTATTAATAACACAAAGTTTATTGAACAAAGTATTAAATAATCACTTTATGTTTTAGTCTAACCTCAAATTAGCGCTATTATTAACTACATTTTACAGCTTAGATTTTAGCTATTGAATTCACTTCCTATCCTCTAGATCTATTACGTTTAGTTACATAAATGTTAAATAAATTAGTGAATAGTGCTTTAAAAGGTCAAATTTATCTAAAATCATGATGCATGATTGTAATAGCAAGTTCATTCGAGAATTTCAACTTGGAAAATTAGCCAAAAGGTTTGTAATCAGTCTCATAAAATGAGCAATTGTAGTGAATGAGAGGCCCATTGAAGATCTACTGAATGGATTTCATTAAATCATTCACCACAAAAGACCAGGAGTTTTCCCTATCCATACCTAACCAGAAATGGTGAAAATATAGGACATGACCAAATTAGGCTGCAATACCAAGAGGCAGGTTGAAAGACTGAGTTTTTGTGACAAGCATCCATACTAAGAATCATATTTCAAGCAAGTGCAAATTAAGATATCACTTGTCTGCTGAGTAGGATATCAAGTCAAAGGCCACAGTCCAGGATGTGTCACATGATAGATAGACAGACAGACAGACAGACAGACAGACAGACAGACAGACGGAACTTGATTGAAATTATGTGACAAGGCCATTTGCAAAGAAAATGGAAAAGTAAGATTCTAGAGAAATAAAAGAATTTTGAGGAGGACTCTGAGTCAGATTGAAGGAGTACATAGTCTCTTCCAATTTATATTGTTTTGCCCAATCATGTAAAGTGACTGAAAAACTAAATCTAAATCTAAGAATGAAGCAAACTGTGAGTATAGATACCTATTGTCAAACAGATTGCACCAAGGCCTTAAGCATTTCTCTTAAATTCTCCTCCTTTAGATTCCTCCATAAAATACAGCATTTGACTTTGACATTGACAAAATAATCAGCATAAATCATTTCACTTAGTCTCTTAAGAACATAACAGGCTTTTCACTTTATGCATTCTTGATTTGGGGAGGGGAGAAAAATTAAAGGATTAAGTCATCACTGCTCTTATTCTTTTATTCTTAACTACAAATGACTCAGCCGAATCTTTCTGGCATTTTCTTTCCACACTGTTCAAATAAACTACCATTTATGTAGTCTGCCTGTTACTCAAAATTTAACATCTTGTCCCTTTTTTTTGTAAGTATAGTATAATGTGTCTCTATAAAAAAATCTGGTTAATTTAATATTGCCTTTTCTTAGTGTACAATACAATTTGTGAAGATTATGAGTAAAGTATGTTGTCATAAATATATACAAAAATATAATGAACTAATTGATGTGATATCACACATTCTTCCACAGGCTAGATTTAAAAGATGAACTATGAACCTATGGAAAGAGCCTCAAGCTCTAGTCAGGTAGAATAGAAATCTTAAATTAATTAAATTAATTGTATATATACTTTTTGAGATATTTGAAATCATATCAAAATCATGTGAAATGGTCTTTTTAATCTATTCATTTTAAAGAATAAAGAGAATGTAAGTTCAGTTTGACACTAGTTGCTAATGTTTTGTCCCTCTAGATTTCAAAATAAATATGGAAATTCCTTAACCAAAATATCCGCTGTTAAGATTTTAAAGTGTAGTATAATTTCAATTGGCTTTAGATGAAGAATTTACATGTAGGTTTTAACTAGATCTTACTTTTAGAAATTATGTCAGCTAGGAAGGGAGTCTTCCACTAAAAGGAGGCCTTTTAAGCCTTTGTCTCTTTGGAGACAGAGACCTAATATAAATGTTTTCAAGTTGGGCTTATAGAGATGTTGATTTTTACTTCCCTCTTATTTTGAAAATATACTTTGTATTACCATACAAGATATATTGTAACTGTTTTTACTTATTTACCACTTGAACAAAATATGTTTCAGATTCTTTTCTGGTAATGTTTTCAGTTTTTTTAGATTTTTTGATACAGCTATATTGATTTCTTCTGTTTGTTTGAGATTGGGTCTATGTAGCCCGGACTGACCTGAAAGTCACTCTGTAGTCCAAATTGGCTTTGAACTCTTCTACATTTTCACCTCAGACTCAATTCCTGGAATTATAGGTATTCACCACTATACTCAGCTTCTTGCTTTCTTAATAAACAAGGTTTTCTTGTGTTACTTTATCCCTTTTATCTTTTACATTTGAATAATACTGATCACTAACATGGAGAGAACAATTATAAGCTAACTCATATCTTAAAATAAAGAAAATAAGAGCCTCCCCTTTTCCCTTACTTTGTTATAGGCAGTGTGTATAATTTCCAAAGCAGTTGTATTATTTAGGCTAGTTCACACTCTTCCCCCTTGATCAGAAAAAAATACTCCAGCAATTATGATAAGATTAATAATAATAAAACAAAGGACTAGTTGTTCCCAAGAATAATGTAAAAATCTTATTCCATAGAGTTTAGTGAAATTTATGGAATAAATTCCAGAAAGTCTTTGATAGCAACCTAAGTTTCCAATCACCAGAGAAACATGTATGAAGTATCCTTAATTGTAAATAGGCATCAGTACTCCTCTTCAGGCTATCTCTCCCTTTAGATTTAATGGGGAGAAAGAGCATCTGGAGGTAATAATTAAATTAGTAGAATCATTTCTTTGTTGTTGTGCCTCAAAGGTAAGCTGTATTAAATCAAGTCATGTCCTTTTCAACCAAGATTTATAGAATCCTTTCTAAGTGAAGAGAAATTGACCTGAGTTGAGGTTGTCTCAGTGGAGGTGTTTAAGGGCTCTTTCCAATGCTGTTCCCCTGCTTGATTAATCACAATCTAACAAAAACTTCAGAGCCCACCAAGATTAGTTTCCTTAATACATAAAGTCCTAGCCCACCAGGGAAGTTTCTAATGCACTTAGCAGACATTAGTGAAAGGCATATAAATTCATTATTCAACATTTTTTGAGCACCCTCAAAAATGCTGGCTCAAGTTCTATCCTTTGATCAGAAATATTAGCTTAATTTTCTATATGCAGATGGCTAGGATACTCATATGTTGGTAGGGGAAACAGAACATTTACAATTAATTTAATAGGATAATGTGATAAGTACAAAGATATGCCTATTGCTATGCAAAAAAGAAAGATTTTTTGAACTTTAAAATTAAAATTTTCTTATTTACTTATTTTAATTGGTACACAAAATATTATGACTTATTATGGGGAAAAAGGAAAGTTTAACTGCTATGCAGAGAGGAGTGTTTAACAGCTAGCTATAAAGAAGACTGCATGGAGGGTTGGATGCTCAATTTAGACTTTAAAGGATGACAGTTAAACAACAATGCAGAAAAAGGACTTTTAGACAAACTGTGGTAAAGGCTAATATAGCATTTTATATAGGTCCCTAGGTAGTGGATATTAAAGAAAAGCAACAAGTGACAGGAGATTTAAAAAAAGGGGGGGGAGGGAAGGCAATAGTAAGATAATGGGGGAAATTAAATTAAAATATGTCAATTTAAAGATTTTGAGTAACTAGATGTCTTAGAAATGTTTGTGTTTTATATAGACTACTCAAGTCTATGGATTTGAAAGGGAAGGTTGGAAGACTATCAATTCAAACAATGTGCCAATAGGCCAGTGAAGGGAGGCATCAGGTCAGAAATAGAGCAGTGGAGATAGTTACATAGAAGAGAGGGTTTATAGAATAATTATCCAGAACTTAAGTGCATGAGAGGTTAGAAAAGTGGCAACAAAAGAATGGTTTCAGAATTCAAACTTGGGTGACTAGGTAAATTATTTCTCTTACATAAATCATTTAAAACATAAGGAACTAACTTAAGAAGTAAAAATAATCTCAGATATTACTCTTCTTTGGGACATTCTAAAGATAAGGAATATGAGACAGTTGATGAGAAATTTATATAAAGTAGTTTCTGTATTCACAAATAAAATAGTGGAAGCAAGCCATATGCATGGATATTAGGGAGAATGGGGAGGCAGAGAGGGAGAAAGGGAAGGAGGGATAAAAAGAAACCAGGAGTATGGCATGTCATGATAGCTCAATGATCAAGAATACTTCTGGTAAAAAGGAGTGAAAAATTATGTGAGAGCCACAGATAATGCTGTTCCAATAAGAACTTGTGGTTTTGTCAGGTCAGATACTATTTATGTCCTGTTTTTTTCTTTCTAAAATAATTTATTCAGATTACACCCTGATTGTTATCCCCTCACTTGTATCTTCCCATTCCCCCTCCATCCCTCTTTCACCCTATTCCCCTCCCCTAGGCCTGTGACAGAAGGGGACCTCCTCCCCCACCATATGACCACAGCCTATCAGTTCTCCTCTGGATAGCCTACTTCCCCTTCCTGGGTTGGCCTGGTGGCACTCGGAGGAAGGGGAAGTGGTCAAATACTGGTACTACAGTTCATGTCAGAGGCAATTCCTGCTTACATTATACTGAATAAATCCCAGACACCTACTCTTATCTGATTACATCTTCACCTCTTAAGAGACAATGGCACCCTTTAAAATTACTCACTCTCATCAGATTTTATAAAAAAAAAAGAGCATTGTCACGACACTATGGTCATTTTATACATATTCACATAGGACATATAAGGAAGGATCAACTACAGAATAATATATCACAGTGTCATGCCATCTATTACCTGGCCACTTGGATTTGGTATCATCCTTTAGAAATATAGATGTGGGGAGCTGATCTTGCACTACCAACCATATGAAGAAATAAACTTTTCAAACACATTTGTGGTTGTTAGTTCCCTACTGATTGACTCTATGAAAGTGTGAGAGTCCAACTTAGTAACTGCCACCATGCTGAAGATTAGGTACTATTTAACTACTTAGCATAGACTTGATCTATGAAATCCATAAATATTCCCTAAGGGAATGAATTCTATAGAACCTTTGCTTGAATAAACTAGGACAATTCACTGTTTCCCACTAAATCAACAGCAGCAGCATTAGCAGCTTGATTTCAAATTTAAAAGACTACAGTTTTCTTAATCATTGGGCCTCCCTAAGAATACCATGTAATTAATAAAATTTCCCATTATTTTAAATGTAATTCTGGCTCTTTCTTTTTATTACTATTTTTATTGAGAATTTCATACATGGATACAATGTGTTTTGATCAAGTCTACTACCATCCCCTGCTTTTCAATCACTCCCCTATACCCTCGCCACCACTTTCCCTTCCAATTTCATGTGCTCTTTCTTTCTCTAAATCCACCGAATCCACTTAGTACTGTCTGTGTGTGCACTGGTGTAGGACCATCTACTGGAACACGGGTAGCCTCTCAGGAACACATTCCTGAGAAAACTCAATCTCCCTTTCCCTGTAGCTATAGTTTGCCAATAACTCCTCAGCTAGAGGTGGGACTTCATGGGCCCCTCCCCATCTCCCCTGAGATTTTGGCTGGCTTGATCTTGTGATGATCTTATGAGTTCAAGTGTGCAGTGGCTCTGTCATGTCTGGCAAATACTGTTTCACTGCAGATGTCTACTGTCTCTGGCTTCTCTTTCTCAGTGACTCCTTATATCTCTGTGTGATAAGCAGTTTTAAGTCTCTTTATTAATCACCATCTACTGTAAAAAGAAGCTTCTCTAATGAGGGTTGAGAGATACGGTAATATATGGATAAAATGAAATTCTAAAAATTCAAGTAACACACAAGAAGGCAGAAAAAAATAAAACAGAACAAACAAACTTTTAAAAGTGATGTTAAGTTCTGATACATCAATTACTGGAGATATAGCACATGTAAGGACATCAATTTAAAAATAGGGTAAAAAGAATTAAAAATATAGCAAAATAATATATTTGTAAAAATTCATTTCAAATATAATAGCCTGAAAGTGAAACAATGGAAATATATTGAATGAATATTAATTTTTAAAAGTGAATGTGGCTCTATTAATTCCGAATAAGTAGATGTTAAGGGAAGAAGAAAACTTACATGCAAAAAATAATGCTCATTTTATAGTTCAAAGCCAAGGAAGATGTTACATAGATCCTAGGAAAAAAAACAACTAAATGTATTCCTTCAAGTTGCAATGCATAGTAGTATATTCCTATAAATTTAACACTAAGAAAGCTGAGATAGCAGGATTACCACTTTTGAGGGCAGCCTATGCTCTATAGTATTTGCAAGCCAGGGTTAATTACAAAGCAAAACCTTGTCTCCTTCCAACCAACCAACACCCCAAAATGTACAAATACAAATACACACACACACATTTCTTAAGGTTAAATTTGCAATATTAAGCAAAAACAAACAAACAAAAATACCCTTAAGATTCTCTAATTACATTGTGGGGAGTTAGACAGTTAGATAAATATTCTTCTGCTATGACAGAAAGTCTTTAGATAATGTCTTAAATTAAGAAATTCTACAAACTGCTGTGCCAACCAAGGACAATGCATGCAGTAAACTTAGACCCTCTGCTCAAATATAACCTATGGACAGCTCATTCTCCAGGGTTGTGAGGAGATTGGGGAATGCCTCTGACATGAACTCTGGTGCCCCCTCCCCCCAATTTAATCATGTCCCCTTGGTGGGGAGGCCTGGTGGCACACAGAGAAAAGGGAAGCAGGCTATCTGGGATGAGATCTGATAGGCTGTGGTCATATGGTGGGGGAGGAGGTCCCCTTCTGTCACAGGTCTAGGGGAGGGGAATAGGGTGAAAGATGGAGGGAGGGGGGATGGGAAGGTACAAGTGAGGGGATAACAATTGAGATGTAATCTGAATAAATCATAATAAAATATTATTTAAAAAAGAAGTCCACAATCAGATAGGTGATTGAAAATAGGAATATGTAAGGATCGGGCAATTGTGTCTCAAAGTAAGTCAAAATCAAATCACTAAAGTTTGTATATGTTTTACTTTAGTAAACATTTAAAAATATTTTAGATATACCTAAAAGGCTCAACTGTGAATGATTACAGTATAAGGATCAAAGCCTTTTATAAGATGTTTGCAATTACTTACAGGATGACCCCAAGCTAGCTGTATATTTCTATGTATAGCATTACCCCACTACAACTTAGATGGTTTAGCCACATAGAAAAGAATAGTCTTTTCTTGATTTCCCTCCTTCAAGTTTCCTTTTCACTTTGTTTTTTTTAGAATATAATTGCCTCCAGGATGTCTTTCTCAAATCAATCCTGTCTCACTCTAAAGGTAGAATTCTTTTCATTACTGTTTTAAAAGCCATGGCTATATCCTAAATCATTTTATTTTATTTTATTTTATTTTTATTTTTTTCTAAATCATTTTAGTACAAGTAAAATAAAACATAAAATCTGGGAATTCAAGATATAAAACATATATTCATAGGGTCAAAGTAAAATAATTGGTCATTTAATATGAAAATATAAGGACCGCCACCTTAAAATGGAACATTTGTTACTAGGAACATAGAGTCTGTCCACCAAGCAATTCTAATTGAACATATTTCACAATTTCTTTTTTTCTCCCTGATTTCATTGAAGAGCAGCCATATGCTTCCTAAGCCAGAAACTTTATTTTCAGAACAATATATTGTCTCTGAGATTTTTCTTTTTTTCTTTTCTTTTTTCAAAAATTTATCCAACATCTTAGTCTGTAGCTCACGCTGCCCTGAAATGCACCATTGTAGCTCAGGCTAGCTTCAAACTCACAGCAGCTCTGCTTCAGGCCTCCTGAGTGCTGGAATTATAGGCATAAGCCACCACACACAGCAAACTATTTCAAATTTTGACTAAAAAGTGCATTTTCTAGTTCAAGAAGATATGTTTTTCTCAGGTCATAAAACTATTTAAGTCACCTAATTTTCATGGGATTTGAAATTCAGGAGAAGAAACAAAATTCAGTTGATAACAGGAACTTAACAACTTGCTTCCTGTGCATATATGGTTTTATAAAATTACTGTGTGAAGACTTAATTACCAAGTTGTGATAGTTAGTGTTGTCAAATCTGAAAAATCTGCAGTCACATGAAGATAGGCCTCTGGGTGTTCTTGTAGAGGATTATCCTGATTTTGTTGATTGATGTGGGAATACATATGTTAATTATGGGTGCTGCCAGTTCAGAGACAGGAGATCCAGAACTAGGTAGGTAAGAATGGGTGCATTTTGTATTCATTATTCTCCTTACTGCAGATATAACGTGAGCAGCTGCTTAAAGCTCCTGCTGCCTTGATCTCCCTGCCAAGATGGACTGCCCGTACCTGGACCTGTGAGTTAAAATAGACCATTTCTCTCATAAATTGTTTTTGTTAGGATTTTCTTTTTTGGTTAAACATTTACTGTAAATCATGTGTACATGTGTGTCTGTGTGAGGGTATGTACACCAGAGTGTGACTGCCATCAGAAGCCAAAAGAACTTGGATCTCTGGAATTGGAGTTACAAGTGATTGTGAACTGTCTAACCTGAGTAATGGAAACAAAATTCAGATCCTCTGCAGGAGCAGTCCTCCTCCCCCTTTTTCTTTGTTTGTCTTTTAGTTTTTTTGAGACAAGGTTTCTCTGTGTAGCTGTGGCTGTCCTGGAACTCTCTCTGTAGACCCCACTGGCCTTGAATTCACAGAGATCCGCATGCCTTTACCTCCCAAGTGCTAGGACCAAAGGTGTGCTCCATCACCAGAAGGCTGTAGCAAACATTCTTAACTGCTGGGTCATTTTTCCTACCCTCTTCTCAAAGTGCTATACCACAACAACAGTAAAAGAATTGAAGACACAAGTCCTTTACAAATATCACATTACTACTTTTAATATTCAACTAAAACAATATTCGTTTTTGTTTATTTCATAACTAATTGTAACCATTCAAAGGATTGTTATTTATTTCCTTTGAACATGTGTAGTCTTTTATATTGTTATCAAAGATTGCTTGTTCTAATATAATTACTGTTATGGTAGCAGATAGCTACAAATCTTAAAATAACAATTCAAAGTTTTAAACAGGCATGTATAAATTCAAAAGGTAACATTAATGTCATTTTAAATAGCAAATTTTTTCATCCAAGTATATATCCTCAAGAAAATTATCTCAGCTGCATAAATTATGCTCTTACAACTTATATGAAAATACATACTGTATAAAATTATAAGATAAATCAGAACTTCACCAAAATGTGTAGAATTGTAAAGTAATATAGTATACCTATAAAGAGAGCTCAAAGAATGACAACAGTGAACTTCATTTCTAACTTCAAATTCATGGGCCTACAATATTTAGTATACTTTACAAACCTAGTAACTTTTAGTGTTTCTTCTATAGTATGTAGGTTCCCATTTCTTAGAAATGTCTTGAGGTTCCAATAAAAAAATGTATTAAAATAATGGTAAATTACACAAATGTAAGTTAATGTTTTTAATTAAATTGTGTGCCACACAATATCTAAATAGTTTTAAGATTGCAATTATTTTTCTTTATGCATAATTTTGATGTTCATGTCTGCCCAGCAAAGTTAATGTTCCAACCCAATGACACAATTTTTATTTAAATAAAGAATTGCTATAAAGTGACACTTTAAAAGTCAGAAATTATTGGAAGTAGTGTTTTATAAGTTTAATATGTTTTTCATGATAACAATATCTCAGAGATGATTATTTTGAATGGTTTTGAGTAGTTAAATGTAATTCATTGTATTTCTTTGGTAATATTTCTTACAAGAATTTATTTGAAACAGTAATGTTTCCTTATATACTCCTAGGGCATTCTATTGTTAGTCCCCTTAGTTAGCATTAATTGTCAACTTAACACAGTCTAGAATCACCTGGAGGAGTGAAGTATTTCAAGTATGTATTATCATATTACTCTGTGTGTTAGGATATAAAAATAAAGAGTGACATGCAATAGATCTAATACAGAAAGATTTATTTGAGGGAAGGGAAGTGGAGAAGAGTTAGCACTTGAGTAGACTATGAGGATAGAGAGAGTCAGAAACAAAGAGACTGTAGACTCAAATTTCTTTTTTTTTTCTTTCAAACACACTTTATTTTGCAAATGGTGATATCGCACTTGTGATTTTTTTGTCTTTATTTTTTAAATATATTTTATTAATTTATTCATATTACATCTCTATGGTTATCCCATCCTTTGTATCCTCCCATTCTTCCCTCCCTGACATTTTCCCCTTATTCTGCTCCCCTATGACTGTGACTGAGGGGGACCTCCTCCCGCTGTATATTCTTATAGGGTATCAAGTCTCTTCTTGGTAGCCTGCTGTCCTTCCTCTGAGTGCCACCAGGTCTCCCCATCCAGGGGACGTGGTCAAATATGGGGCACCAGAGTATGTGTGAAAGTCAGACCCCACTCTCCACTCAACTGTGGAGAATGTCCTGTCCATTGAATAGATCTGGGTAGGGGTTTAAAGTTTACTGCATGTATTATCCTTGGCTGGTGCCATAGTTCGAGCAGGACCCCTGGGCCCAGATCTGCCAATCATAATATTCTTCTTGTAGGTTTCTAGGACCCTCTGGATCCTTCTACTTTGCTATTCTCGCATGCTTCTCTCATCTAGAGTCCCAATAGGATGTCCTCCCCTCTGTCCTACTTTTCTGTTAAGTGAAGACTTTCATGGGACATGCCCCTTGGGCTAGTATGCAGATAAAAGTGAGTATATACCATTTGAGTCTTTCTGCTTCTGGATTAACTCACTCATTATGATCATTTCTAGTTCAATCCATTTGTCCACAAATTTCGGGAATTCCTTGTTTTTAATAGCTGAGTAGTATTCCATAATATAAATGTACCACAGTTTCTTTATCCATTCTTCTACTGAGGGACACTTAGGCTGCTTCCATGTTCTGGCTATTATGAATAAGGCTGCTATGAACATGGTTGAGCAAATGTTCTTGTTGTGTGCTGGAGCATCTTCTGGGTATATTCCAAGGAGTGGAATAGCTGGGTCTTGAGGAAGCCTTATTCCCAGGTTTCTCAGAGAGCGCCAGATAGATTTCCAAAGTGGTTTTACTAGTTTGCATTACCACCAGCAAAGAAGGAGTGTTCCCCTTTCTCCACATCTTCACCAGCATGTGCTGTCTCTTGAGTTTTTGATCTTAGCCATTCTGATGGGTATAAGATAGAATCTCAGAGTTGTTTTGATTTGCATTTCTCTGATGACTAAGGAGGTTGAACATTTCTTTAAGTGTTTCTCAGCCATTTGATATTCCTCTGTTGAGAATTCTCTGTTTAGTTCTGAGCCCCATTTCTCAATTGGGTTATTTGGGTTGGTGGTGCTTAATTTCTTGAGTTCTTTATATATTTTGGATATTAGACCTTTGTCAGATGTAGGGTTAGTGAAGATCTTTTCCCATTCTGTAGGCTGTTGCTTTGTTCTCTTGACAGTGTCTCCTGCCTTACAGAAGCTTCTCAGCCTCATGAGGTCCATTTATTAATTGTTGACCTTAAGGCCTGGGCTGTTGGTGCTCTGTTCAGGAAGTTGTCTCTTGTGCCAATGTGTTCCAGGATCTTCCCCATTTTTTCTTCTAACTGATTTAGGGTCTCTGGTTTTATGTTGAGGTCTTTAATCCATTTGGACTTGAGTTTTGTGCATGGTGACAAATATGGGTCCAATTGCATTTTTTTTACACGTAGTCATCCAGTTAGTCCAGCACCATTTGTTGAAGATGCTATCCTTTTTCCATTGAATTGATTTGGCATACTAAGGCTCAAATTTCTTAACCAATATATTTTATTACAATTTATTAACCAAGCATATGTCACTTATAACCTGACTGACCCAAATAATAGGAAAAGAGGATTAAAGAACACAATAACAAAACTGTAATATACCAGTTCCAAGGAACGATTCTCCTGCCGTAATCAGCAGGATTTCTTCTGCTGGAACCTGGAGTAACCAGAACACAGAACCTCAGCAGGAGCTGGATCCCCACAGTCTTCCCTGGAGTGGTTCTCTTTAGGAGTATTTCAAAGTGGAGCAATGAACAGCCAAAATTATCCAAAGTCTCCAAAGGCCCCACCTCCAGTTCTGGGCTCATTTATATATCTCCTCCCAGAGTCTGTTCAGGGGACCTTTTCAACTGGCAACAATCAAGCTCTCGCTGGAGGTGGTTGATCTTCTAGTGGATTAACCTCATCTGTTCTCTCACAAGACCATTCTGATCCCACACTTGGGATGATAAAAAACAGGTTTATTTCTCCTTTATTGCATGAGACTCTTACAGTCAGGGTCGTAGGTTCGAGCCCCACACTGGGTGTGACTTGTAGGCTCAAATTTCTTAACCAATATATTTTATTACAATTTATTAAGCAAGTATACATCACTTATAACCAAACTAACTGAAACAATAAGAAAAGAGGGTTAAAGAACATAATAACAAAACTGTAAGGATATCAGTTCCAAGGAATGATTCTCCTGGCGTAATCAGCAAGAGACAATGGGGATAAAAAGAGAAAAGGGAAAGGAGGCACCCCTTAGAGAAAGTGCAAGAGACTTAAGAGAGGTGTCCAGTTTGTCCTTTTATCCTGGACCCCTGCAGTGTCAAGTTATGATGTCAGATGTTGCTAAGCAAATTAGAGGAAGGCTGCTTATATGCCAACACTGTGGGTATGTTTTTTAGAGAATTCATTTGGTTCTTAATTGAGGTTTGAAATCCCTTCTCATTGTGTATGGTATAGTTCTCTGAGACGATGGTCCTGGGCTTTATAAAAACACTAGCAGAACATAACATAAACCTGATTGAGCTAAAGAGTGAACTTGAGTCAGCATTCCTGCATGGTTTCTGCTTTGAGTTCCTTCTTGAGTTCTTTACTCTGCCTTCCTTCGTGACAGGCTGTGACATAGAAATATTAAATAAATCAATCCTTTTTACCCCAAGTAGAAAAGTATGCTTAATCATAGCACCAGAAAGGTAACTAGAATAGTCTCTATATTTAGTGTAATATACTGCTATACAAAAATGTAAAATGAACTACAAAATAAAAAAAAATCTATGTTTATAAAGTGAAAATATATGGCATTCAGTTTTCATGCATTATATTTTTGTGTGGGTATAAAATATAATGGGAAATCTGCTCTTATGAACTATTTAAGATTGGGAGTTAAAATTGGATAGGGAGGGAGGAGAATGAATTACCAAAGTAGCACTTCACTATCAACATATGTAAATGACTATTCATATGAAATAAAATTGGCTTACAAAATGAAACCTTTGCATTTTGTTTCCCATATATGGAAATAAGCTTTCTATGGGATGGCTGAAAATAAACTGTGGTTCACAGAATCCTCATCTTAACCTATGTACCTATAATTTCTATTTTTAAATTGCCTTTTTCCTTCATTTTTTAAAAGAGAAGTTCTCATGCAGCCCAAAGCTGATGTAGGTAAAAATGACCTTAAACTTCTGATTTTATTGCATCTAACTCCCAAGTGTTGGGATTACTGGTATAAACCACCATGCCCAACTCTTTACCTGCAATTTCTACATATCATTTTCAGAATCCTCATATAGTAAGATGAGGGAGAGGCCAGATAACTATTGTATTTCTTTTGTCCAAACATATTGTGCCATGTTGAGATAAGGATAAGGTCACATTTTTTTCCTTACTGATTTTTCCTCCATATTTATATTTTTATAGAAAATAAAAAATCATACAGTATGTTCTGATAATGATTTTCTATCCCCCAACTCCTCCTAGATTCTCTACCTCCCCAGCCACCCTATTCTGTCTTCTTTATCTTTTTAAAATAACAAACAGGCAAACGAAAGAGAGTAAAGGAGAAAAAAATAGTAAGGAGAAAACAGAAGAAATACACACTGACATAAACATAAACACACACACACACACACACACAAAATATAAAATCAGAAATCATGATGTACAAGCGAAAGACCAGTAAGGCAAAAATAATGCCTAAAAAGCGGTATGAGACAAAAAGCCTACAAAAATAATATTGAATTCATTTTATGTTGGCCATCTTCCATCAGTTATACGGCCTACCCTAAAATGTGGCTAATATACCCCGTGAGACTCTATTAGAGAAAACAAACGTTTCCTTTGCAAGCTTGTTTGGCTTGAGCCTGTGTAGGCCCTGTGCATGCTGCTACAGTCTCTGTGAGTTTATATGTGTATGATCCTGTTGTGTCTGGAAGACACTGTTTCTGTGGTATCTTCAGTTTCCTCTTGCTCTTGAAATCTTTCACCTTCTCCTCAGCATAACTTCCTGAGCCCTGAAGGGAGGGGTTCGATGGAGACATGCAATTTTGGACCGACTGTTTCAAAGTCTCTCAGTCTCTGCATACTGTCCAGCTGTGGGTCTCTGCATTAATTCCCACCTACTGCAAGAGGAAACTTCTCTGGTAATGACCAAACAAAGCACTGATATATGGGCATAGCAGAATGTTATTAGAAGACATTTTTAAATTCATACCCTTAATGCCATAACTTCTGGTATGTACAATATAAATGGGAATAGAAAAAAACAGCACATGAAAAAAATTTCCTTATGTAAAAGATTAAGTTGAAGGAACTTGAGAAATATTAGGATGATTAGGAACTGTTGGATTAAATCCAGCATTTAGTTTAAAACTTTTATTCAGACAACAAGCCAGACACAGAAGGTTCCTGTCTATACCTTTACCGTCATACACAGTGGAAATACCTACATACAGATCAATTCTCCAAAAGAAGGCCAGAATCCTTTGTAAAAACTCCTATATACCTTTCCTGCTTTCCCTCCGAGATGGAAAGAGGAGCTCCTAGCTCACTTAAGCCGGGGTAAGGCTGGTTCTCTTTTCCAAGCCAAAATCCCAGGCGATGGTGAATTATGAACGTGCCACCCCATGAAGCTCTTGTGGCAGGTAACTGTGCACCACACCTGGAATGCCGTCCTGCTTCCCGTCGTCTACCTCACGGCGCAAGTGTGGATTCTGTGTGCAGCCATCGCTGCTGCCGCTTCAGCCGGGCCCTAGAACTGCCCCTCTGTCTGTTCCTGCAGTAACCAGTTCAGCAAGGTGGTGTGCACCCTCCGGGGACTTTCTGAGGTCCCGCAGGGTATTCCTTCCAACACCCAGTATCTCAACCTCATGGAAAACAACATCCAGATGATTCAGGCCGACACCTTCAGGCATCTCCACCACCTGGAGGTCCTGCAGCTGGGCGGGAACTCCATCAGGCAGATAGAGGTGGGGGCCTTCAACGGCCTCGCCAGTCTCAACACCCTGGAACTGTTTGACAACTGGCTGACTGTCATCCCCAGCGGGGCCTTTGAGTACCTGTCCAAACTGCGGGAGCTCTGGCTTCGCAACAACCCCATTGAGAGCATCCCCTCTTATGCCTTCAACCAGGTTCCCTCCCTGATGCGTCTGGACTTGGGGGAGCTCAAGAAGCTGGAGTATATCTCGGAGGGGGCTTTTGAAGGGCTGTTCAATCTCAGGTACCTGAACTTGGGCATGTGCAACATTAAAGATATGCCGAACCTCACACCGCTGGTGGGGCTGGAGGAGCTGGAGATGTCCGGGAACCACTTCCCCCAGATCAGGCCTGGGTCCTTTCATGGCCTGAGCTCCCTCAAAAAACTGTGGGTGATGAACTCACAGGTCAGCTTGATCGAGCGGAATGCTTTTGACGGGCTGGCTTCCCTTGTGGAACTCAACTTGGCCCACAACAACCTCTCACCTTTGCCCCATGACCTCTTCACTCCCCTGAGGTACCTAGTGGAGCTGCATCTACACCACAACCCCTGGAACTGCGACTGTGATATTCTGTGGCTAGCCTGGTGGCTTCAGGAGTACATACCCAACAATTCCACCTGCTGTGGCAGCTGTCACGCTCCCATGCACATGCGAGGCCACTACCTGGTGGAGGTGGACCAGGCCTCTTTTCAGTGCTCTGCCCCCTTCATCATGGATGCACCCCGGGACCTCAATATTTCTGAGGATCGGATGGCAGAACTTAAGTGTCGGACTCTCCCCTTGTCCTCCGTGAAGTGGTTGCTGCCCAATGGGACAGTGCTCAGCCACACCTCCCGGCACCCACGGATCTCTGTTCTTAATGATGGCACCTTGAACTTTTCTCATGTACTGCTCAAGACACTGGAGTATACACATGCATGGTGACCAACGTGGCAGGCAACTCCAATGCCTTGGCCTACCTCAATGTGAGCTCGGCCGAGCTCAACACCTCCAACTTCAGCTTCTTCACCACAGTGACAGTGGAGACCACAGAGATCGCGCCCGAGGACATGACACGGAAGTACAAGCCTGTTCCCACAACATCCACTGGTTACCAGCCGACATATACCACCTCTACCACGGTGCTCATTCAGACCACCTGTGTGCCCAAGCAGGTGCCAGTACCCTCGACAGACACCACTGACAAGATGCAGGCCAGCCTGGATGAAGTCATGAAGACCACCAAGATCATCATCGGCTGCTTTGTGGCAGTGACTCTCCTGGCTGCTGCCATGTTGATTGTCTTCTATAAACTTCGCAAGCGGCACCAGCAGCAGAGTACAGTCACAGCTGCCAGAACAGTCGAGATTATCCAGGTGGATTAAGACATCCCAGCAGTACCTGCGGCAGCAACAGCAGCTCCATTCGGTGTATCAGGTGAGGGGGTAGTAGTGTTGCCCACAATACATGACCATGTTAACTACAACACCTACAAACCAGCACACGAGGCCCCCTGGACAGAAAACAGCCTGGGGAACTCTCTGCACCCCACAGTCACCACTATCTCTGAACCTTATATAATACAGACCCATACCAAGGACAAGGTACAGAAAACTCAAATATGACTCCCCCTCCCTCAAAAAAAAAACTTATAAAATGCAATAGAATGCACAAAAAAAAGAGCAACTTTTGTACAGAGTGGGGAGAGACTTTTTCTTGTATATGCTTATATATTAAATCTATGGGCTGGTTAAAAAAGATTATATTAAAATTTAAAAACAAAAAAATCAAAACAAAACTATTTTCTAACTTGTAAGTTCTATTTAAA
>OU015760.1:3098500-3116718 GCA_907169655.1 Acomys percivali | reverse complement strand
TGTGTCTATTCAGGGTTTCCCGGGAGGAGGAGGCGGCCTGAAGGGGGTGCGGCCCTGGGGAAGGAGGAAGCAGAGCAGTAGAGGGATGATTCACAGGAGGCCATAAATTAGCACTGTGCAGTGTCCACCTGTTGTTCCGGGTATCTGACAAATGATTGTAGACAATGATGACATTTTATGATTTTTCAAAAAACGATCTTGTTTGTTTAAGGTGAAATAGGAGGAGAGGCTGGGAGTGGGGGGACTTGGGGGAGTGGAAGCTTTTCTCCTGCTTGGGATTTGCTGACTATTCTAAATGCTGATTCATTAAGGATTATTGCAGCTGATGCCAACTGGTTGTGGTGATACAGTGGGGGCAGAACATGAGTACAGAGGAAAAAGGAGAGCTAAAAAAGGACACAGGCTCCATTTAAAGGAGCCTTTGACAACCAGGATGTTTCTGGGGTTGGGTGGGGGTGCATGTGAAATGCACAGGTACAGCAAAAGTGACAATGGGGCACACACATGGAGTCCTGTGGAGTGAGGCCCCTGGAGGGAAGCTTCCCTCCCCTAGGCCTACCTCCAGTAGAGTTATGAGCAGGGGCAAGATCTGTTGTTCTGATCCATTTAATGATGTAACTTTCAGTTATTATTTTAGCTTTAAGAGGAAATAAAGGGTTCAGATTTGAAAGGGGGTGGCATGGGTGGGGGGAATGCCAACAAAAGAACACTGATTGTAATGTGAGAAAAGTGTATTTTTGTATTTTAATAAATATTGTTCAATTAAAAAAAACTCCTATATACTAGACAACTGAGAAAAAAAACGTCCCTGTCAAGAAAGGTAGAAATAGAGCTGGAAAGAACAGGTGCTCAGTGGTTGAGAGCATTGGCTGCTTTTCTGAAGTAGCTGGGTTCAATTCCTAGCACCTACATGGCAGCTCATAATCATTTATAATTCTATTCCCAAGGGATCAGATGCCCTCTCTGGCCTTCTTGAGCTCTAGGCAAGCACACGATATACAGATATACATGCAAGCAAAATACCAATATACAAAAAATAATAAAATAAAATATTTAAAATGTAAAAGTAGAAATACACTTATGTATTAACCCTTCCAGAAGCAGATTACTTCAGAATAAAGAAGGAAAACCCAATTGCCAGGTACTTTCTGAGGTGTGAAGGGTTTGTAATATACTTATAGTCTTCAAATTTCCAGTCCGTGTTGAAGGGTATGGCTTTTAAATTCCTAGCTTAAGGAACAGTTGAGACAGGACATCTGAGGATTTCCATCAAATACAAAGAACAAGGAGGGTTGGAAGATTTCCATCAAGTAGAAAGAAGAAGTAGGGCTGGTGATAGAGGTGGGCATGCATACACTCCCAAAAGCTATAGCCTCTAGAATAAGGTTAGTTTCAAATTTTCCACTAGAAAGAGCCTAGATGCATGATTTCCCAGACATTTCTTTTAGTTTTGAATTCAAGTTAGCCTTTAGAAGTTAGTCTTTAAAATTTGACATAGCAAATAAAGACCAAATTGTTTGAGGGACTGAAGAGATGGCTCCTTCACTAAATTGCTTACTTTGCAAACAGAAGAACCTGAGAGTTCAGATCCCTAGCAACCACCCAAAAAGCCAGGTGCAGTGGCAAATATCTGTAATCCCAGTGTTGGGGAGGCAAAGACAGATCCCTGGAACTCACTGGCCATTCTGTCCAATAAATTGGTAGTTCCAGACTGAGTAAGAGATCTTATCTCAAAACATAAAATGGAGGATGATGGAGAAAAACATCCAATATTGACCTCTAGGTGCACATTTACATTGTGTGTGCACATATAGACACATACACACACACACACACACACACACACACACACACATGTACCCTCAAACGTATATACACTCATATACCTCTCTTTCCATCAAAGAATAAATTACTTGATCATAAGTGAGATGAGAAACAGTTATTTTTTTCTTTCCTTGCTTGTTCCAACAGTAATTACAGGCCGATGGTTACTTTGTAGAAAATAAAAATGGAAGCCTCTGCTAGTATGAATGGGAAGGAAAGTACTTCTGGTTTTGGGAGTTTACAGCCTCACCTGCTTAGAGTTTTCTCCCTTTTTGTGTTTTCAGCTGTAGATTTGATCTCTCATGTTCTTGTTCCAGGCCACCACCATGCCTGTCACTCCCTGCCATGACACCCTGCCATGATAGAATCTTATGCCTCGTGAACTGTAAGTCAAAATAACTCTTTTATATGTTGTTTTTGACCATGATAATTTATAATATCATAGAAGTAACTGAACTAAAAAAAACAAATAAATAGGTTCAACAGCATACTAAATCAAGCAAGAGAAAAGATTACTAAGATTGTTTTTAGAAGCAATGGGAAATCATCTGATATAAAAACAGCATGGAAACAAAGAATGGTCTTATGAGATATCACAAGGTAGATTACTATATTCATTGTCAGAGATTCAGAAAGAAGAGAAAGAAAAGAATAAAAACATAATAAAAAACAATAGCAGACCTCCCCAGCAGCTATTGCATTACATATTATTGGGAAGATTTCATAAATGACTAAACCAGTCCTCAGCATGCCAATTATTGTTTTAGATGGGTTCTCTACACAATGGGCCAAGAAAAGAATGGACCAAAAAGAGGAAATTTTTTTACATTTATTTTTCTTGTCTAATTGATTTGGTTGGGTCTCTTTGGACTATGCTGGATAAAACATAGTACTGAGCATATACATTCTTCTGATCTTAAAGTTGAAATAAATAAAGTTGATTGATTGTAATATATTTAATTTCTTGGAAGAGTTTGAAAAGGACTGGTACTAGTTCTTTCAATGTTTTGTAAATCTCAGTAATAAAGCCATAAGGCCATGGAATTTTGTTTGGTTGGGGACTTTTGATTTATTAATTCTATCTTCCTTTAAAATTTACTATTATTATTTTATTTTTACATATACATTTATATTGTTATATATAAGCACAATAAACTACATATAACAAGAAGAACCATGAAACAATTAGGAATTATTAGAGACGAGTTTGAGCTAGAACAACTGAGTTGAAGCAGTCAGCTAAACTTCAGAAAGAGCTAGAAAAGATGAGCTTATTCAGCAGTAAGCCTCTGAAACAGCAATTACATCTGACAAATAAAAGATACTTTTACATCTGGTATTCAGTGTGGTTGGAAGAAAAATCCAACATGATTGGAGAAGTAGAAATCCCACCAATGTTGTAGAAGGCAGAGGATAACTGACAGAAACATTGCAGAGGAAGGCAACATTTGACAGAAAGCTGCAAAGGAGAAATTTACCTGGCATCATCTCCAGAGAAAGCATCAGTTCTTTGAGTTCAGCTGGACACCCAGAAAAAAAATCAGGAGACTCTGAAGCCATGGGAGCCTCAAGCTCAGAGCAAGAATGATGAGGAGCCTCTGAGACAGTGAATCATAATAAGCCTCCCAAAAAGACAATTTTAATTATATAGACATATTTTCCTACATTAAAAACCGGGAAACTCCATTTCAGATCCCTTAAAATCAAGGATAGGAGTTGAGGGCGTAGAAATATTACTTGAAAAAGCCATTGCAGAACTAACACAACTGTGACCACTGGAATAAACACCTCCCTACTCAGTTGCAATCTTTATATATTTCCTCTCAAAAGAGGTTGAAAAACAGCTGTAGAACAAGATACATTAGCTATGATAGTATACAGTCCTGAGAAACTAAAGACAGTGGAAGTAAGAGAACAAATAGTGCTTAATTGTGAACCTATGGTACCTAATGAAACTAAGAATCAAGAACCCACAGTGCCATGAAATTGAGGAAAGGTACTCCTAGTTATCTGGGAACAAATGCCAGGAAATGGTGAAAATTCACAAAATGAGCAACAAGACTGGAATCCTGTTAAAATACAAGATCTTAAACATTTTAAATAACAAATAATAACTTATGGAATGCACTCAACCCTATGTGAGACAGAAGTTAAATACCTGGGCTATCCCAAATGGGATTGTCCCCCCAAATTGGAAAGATTTAGCAGCAGCTGTAATAGAATCTGGTTCTTAATTACAATGACTGACATGGGTAGAGAGAAACTGCAATTGTGGAAAATCGTAATAGGTCTAAGGGTGTTAATATCATGAAAGGACACTTGTTAGGTGAAGATAAGACAGCAGATGCAGCTTTATGACTCTATTATTATGCAATGTACTTTAGTGGCTGTAAGAGCCTTGGATAAGGTGGAGGAACAAGGAAAAAGGTCTATGCCATTCACAAGGCTTCCAGAGAGATTTTTGCTGAATTCTTACATAAGTTAATGTCCACTATAAACCGGGCAATATCAGATCCAGATGCAAAGCAGGTAGTAATTGAAACCTTAGCTTTTTAAAATAGAAATGCAGAGTGTAACAAGTTCTTAGACCTTTAAAAGGTTGATCAGCATCCATGGATGAATGGATTAGAACCACTGCTGATATTGAACATAATGACTATGTAATTAGAAAATCAAATGTCTGTTGTTTTGGCTGTGAGAGATGAGAACATTTAAAAAGAGACTGTAGACTAGGCACTCCTAGAAACTTCTCTAGAAAACATCAGTTTCTGGTATTTGTAGAAGGTGTAGTAAATGTAGGCATTGGTCTAAGACTGCGGATCAGCAAGAGATATGCAAGATACTTCCTTACCAATGGAAAACTCCCTAAGGAGGTTAGCTTATACTGGCAACAAACAACACAAGGCAGACATTTCTGTCAGCAATCCACAGAGTACTGGAGAAAACTAAACTATCTATTGGAGAAGCTGTATATTGACATCTTATATAATATGGCTTGATTGTTTCTGTGTTTAAATGGGTGAGAAGCTTGGCTCACTGGCATGGAGCCAGGCATGGAATGTGAGTGCCTAATTGCCAATGTGGATTCATAAAGATCTAATTTTACCTTTATAAATAGAAAGGAGGAATAATATTAAGTGAAAGACACTGGATTGTAGAAAAGACTGCCTTAGTTAGATCAACCTGCATACTTTAAAGATGTTTTCACATCAGAATGGAATTCAGAGAATGTGTTGTGTTGGAGAAGAGTTTTTACCTATATTTCCACAGGTGCTGAAAAACTATGGGTTCCATCAAAATTGATAACGGTCCAATCAGAGTAAGAGAAGCTTACACATGAAAGGCATGACTCAAGGAAGGATGAAAAGCAGAAAGACAGCAAAGCAGCTAATTCAGAAAGATGATTCCCCCTTATGTGGAGACAGCTTAACAAAGCAACTGAAAAAGGAAAGATTGTTCATCAGACTGAAGGATTGAAAAATTTGATGCCAAAATGGACATTTGCAGAGGAAGGGATGGTCAGGACTGCAGTTATGAAGGATCATCACATTAACGGATCTTCATAAGGACATTTGGACTGTTAAGTTTATAGGATTGATAATTAATTCTGTTGTAATAATTAAACTGTGTACGATTTTTAGCTTAAACAGAAAGGGAGAAGATGTAGTGGGATTTTAATCCAGCAACATGGCTACTCTGGCAAGGGATTACATCCAAAGACCTAGGTCTCTGTGATCCAGCTTGAAAACACACCTTTAATCCCTCTGGCTAGAACACAAACATGTCTTTAATACATATCTTTAATCCCAAGCAATGAAAGTAAAGTTAGTTTGTAAAAGGTAATACCCATGTTTGAAAGTGATGTCTAGTTGAGGGGCAGACAAACTAATGAGTCAGAGAAAGATTTGGCAGAATGAATAAAAGATAAGATACACCCAACTTTTATGAGAACAGGCAGAAAATAACACCTACTTAAGCCCAGTAAAGTAGATTTGGGACAGTAGAAAAGGCTACAGTAGAGAGAGTAGAGAAGGCAATACAGTAAAGTACAGTATAGATTTAAGTAGAGAAGACAGTACAGTAAAGCAAAATAGAGAGTTCATGGAGATGGCACAGTAGGGTTTAAGACAGTAGGGTACAGATCAATGAAGGTCAGCAGAGGCAGTTGAAGGCAGAGAATAAGAAGGAGCCAGAAGATTAGAACAGATCACCAGAGTTAGTTTGAGACAAAGCAGAGAAATGCAGTTAGAAGCCAAAGAAGCCAGATTGTATCAGTTAACTTGAGAGAGGAGCTTGACTCAGAACAGCTGAGTTTAACCAGTCAGCCACAGTTCAGAAATAGCTATAAGGGCTGGAGAGATGGCTCGGTGTTAAGAGCACCGACTGCTCTTCTAGAGGTCCTGAGTTCAATTCCCAACAACCACATGGTGGCTCACAGCCATCTGTAATGTGATCTGATGTGCATGGTATACATAATAAACAAAAAAAAAATAGCTATAAAGGGTGAGCTTATTCAGTAATAAGTCTCAGAGGCTGAAAACATTATAGGCCTAGATAAGATTGCAGGGAAGCAGAATCATCTAGGAGTAGGCCTAGGTTAGCAAATAGATACAGTTAAGTCTCTGAGACAACAATTATATCAGGCAAATAAAAGGTATTTTTATGATTTTCTTTCTATTTTTATGATTTTCTTTCTATTTTCTTGTCTTGAATGGTTTTATTCATTTCATTTCACTGTATGTATTTTCAAAGTTTTCACTAAGAGAGTTATTCATTTTTAAAGTATATGTACCATATATGTAATGGCTATTTAAAGGTGTTTTTCTTGTGCTTCAGCTATGTTGCGATTCTCTGGACCTACAGTGATGGGGTTGCTGGTTTTAGTGGAGAGACATATTGTCTTGGCTGTTATTGTATTTTTAGTCTGGCCTCTGTGCATCTGGATTTGGAAATCTTGTAGTTCTAGGTGTTGAAAACTGATCTTGAGTTTGTTGGGTAGGTGTTTTGTTCTTTGGTTTCTGTTGCCCTCTTTGGCTCTTAGGGGGTGTTCTTAGGACTACTACAAAGCTGATGATGAGACTAAGGAATTGGCTTTAGTGGAGAGGAGCAACAGGGAATATCTAAAGCTTCCCTACCTTCTTTGCTGCCCTAATTACTTTTCTGTCTGCTCTACTGGCAGGCTTGGCTGGAGGGTTCCCAGGGAATGCCTGTAGAGTTGGGGATCTTGGATAACAGGATGGGTGGGGGAAGAGGTTGGAGCAGAGCTGTATGAGCCATTGGAGATGGGAATAGAGAAGAGGAGGAGGCCATAACATGTGCTCTGCTTCAGAGTTAAAGGTGAAATTTGGTGATTTGTTTTAGTGAAGAGGAGGACTAGGTGAACATTGGCAGTTACTCGACCCTATGTTGATGGTAATAGGAAAATTTAAATTGACCACCTTTTTTTTTCCTGGAGCCAGAGTTTTGAAAAGTGGCTTTTTCAGTAGGGGTTTCCTGCCTATCTCTCACTTTTGTTGTTGTTGTTTTGTGATGGGATTAAAAGAGTATGTTATCATTACCTTGTTTAAAAATCTTTACCTTAAATCCAGTTAAAATCTTTAAGATTCTCATGTTTTAGCAATGTCAAACAACAAATTATCCCCTCTTTCTGCTATAGGGAAAAGAAAATCTTTCAAGCAAAATTCAAATGAAGAGACAAGAAAAATGTAAAGTTTGGGCCAGTTGAGCCATTTCAGGGTACAGTGTTAGAGCCCTGTCTATCATTCTTTGAGATTTAGTTGTTGCTAAAAACATATAGGCAGATCTTTTCCAGAAATAGCTTACAAACATCTTGTAGCTAGAGAGTTTTGAGCTCCAGCTGCTATCAAATTCCTATACTCTTTGGAAAGAATTCTTTTCCTTTCTCAAATTTTATTGCCTGTAACTTAGTATTCCGTTCCTTGGCTTTCTCCCCTCTTTCTCCCTGAGCTTTTATAGAGAGGGCATGGAAAGTTGTTATCACCATTAAACATATTGCAATCAGGTCTACGACAAACACTAGCCAAAACAAAGCCAGAAAAGAGCCAAGCAACCTCTGCCATGGTGTTTTCCATTTTAGGTGTAGTTCTAGGCCTAGCTCTGTCTAGAAGGCCACCTGCCTCCCCGTTTCTTCTCTCCAACCTGTCATGTGTCCATAGCTGCCACTGCTCTGTGAGAGCAGAGCCCTTGGGCAGCTACATGGAGTAGTGCTTGTGAAATACATTTGTTTTTGTTTCCCTTATCTTTGACTAGGAAATTGTCTTGCATATAGAACTTCTCAGGCTATAAACATAGATTCAAGCCCCATGTTGGGCACCATTTGTTGAATGATTATTAATATTTAATATTGTTTTATATAATTTTGTCATGGTCCATGGGACATAGCAAACCAGGGTTCACCTGAAAGAGGGGTGCGAATTGGAAGAGACAGAAACATGTGGGGTATGAGGCCAAGATGGATTCCGATCAAGGCCCGCTTTATTAAAAAGCAAGTACAGTTTATATAGCAAGGGTACCACAAGCTCTTTTACAATCTCACTTCCCCTAGTGCCCTCCCCAACAAGAATGCAATCCTCTGGGTAGTTTTCTATAAGAACTTCCTAATTCCTGTGCATAGTTCCCTGTAAGAACTTCTTTATTTCTTTTCAAAGGTAAACAATCCAAAGATAGGCTGAACACAAGACTTCCTTCAGCAAAGGTCAACAACTCAAAAGTCACAGCATACAGCCTGAGCACAGGATTTCTAACATGGCTGAATTTAGCATGGCTCTCCACAAATTTAATAAATCAACATTCCTTAACCAGCTTTATACTCCAATAACCACACAGAAAGACCAAGATCTATTTATAGCCTAGAGCACAATGCTGTGAAATAATTATCCCATCATAAATCTCCAAGTTAGTATAGCTTCCTCCCATTCAGATTTCCCACATTATACTTGCTTCTAACTCATATCCTAGATCCAGCTCATTCCTCCTAGAACTTCCTGGTCCTCTCTATGTGCATCCTTCCTTTTTTCTTATTTTTCTCCTCCTCTCATTGGACCAGGATGTTGCACTCTATTCTCTGCTTTTGCTCAACATTGGCTAGTTGGCTTTTATTGGCAATGCAGAGAACAAATGATGACATATTTATACAAACTTGATACAGGAGATACTTAGAATAAACATCACAATGCAATGTACACATTGAAACTAGATAATGGGATAGAGAAATCAGCATTTGAACAAACAAAGGTCAACTGTACACAGCCCACAAGAACATTATGGCAACATCCACCCTAGCAGGTTTTGAACTTTTAGGAAGTCAAATATTCCTTTATTTTAGTCTATTTTTTTCTCTTTGAATGGGAATGTATACTCTATACCTGTCCCATCTTACAGAGAAGTTAATGTTATTTTCACAAAGCTGTATCAATTCTTTAAAAAATGAAATAAGCTAGAAAGATGACTCAGCAGGTAAAGGTGTTTTCCATGCATGACTTATGACCTGAGGTCAATACCTGAATCTATTTAAAGGTGGAAGAAGAGATCTGACTCCATAAAAATTTTCTCTGACTTTTACATCCATGCTTAGGCATGATAATAATAAAAAATAAAGCTCAAAAGAGAAAGAATTATTTCTTACAAGAATGGATTGTTCCAAAGTGGGCCAGTCTTTTGTCCCTTTTCTCTCACATAAACCTTTTTGCTTTCCACTGTCCCCCCTGAGGCTCTTAACAGAAGTTGAGCATATATGCCCCTTGTGCTCCTGGTAGAACTGTGTAACAAACTAAACGTTTTTAAAAGAATGAGTACGACTCATGTACTCTGTTATAGAAATATGGACTAAGTAGGTTTCTCAAGATTATGGAACATTCATCAAGACAGACCATATTCTGGGCAGAAAACCACCTTAATAAATTAACAAGAGTATAAATCATTTAAAGTATGTTCTCAAGGAGGCCACAATAGAATTAAAGTAGAAATAAAACATATATGGTAAATATTAAAATCTTTGAAATTTAACAACATACTTTGTAAATAATCCATGTGTCAAAGGCAATATCCTAAGAGAAAAAAATTAAAGTATTTGCAACTAAATAAAAGTTAAAATGCCTCATGGCCTACTATGAGTCAGGGTTTGTCTCTTTTATTATGAGCATAGAGTCTAATTGGTGCCAATCTTAGTAAACAAATCTTTTCCCCATACCTCCCCTCCCTCACATCAATTCCTTTTCCCTTTTTCTTCAGAAAGGGGAAAAACAATACATGGCTCTGTATTGCTCAGTTCAATGGGGCAGCACTGGGTCATAGCCACCAGTTTCAGTTCTCTCATCATGCACAAGTAGGCAGGATGACCCTGGACCTTGGTTAACAGTTGCCTGGTAAAAGCAGTCCTACTCATTTTTACATTGTAAATGTCCCCATTTGTCCAAACTTTGGCATTTCTGTCTCTGTGAGACATATTTAATTGCTTTAAGTGTAAGTTGGGTCTGTGAAACTACATAAGATGAAAAAGATTTCTGTTCAGGCCTGGTTTCCTTTCATGTATTAGCAATAGCAAGTTGCATAATTTTCATTGTTTTTTGATGCTCATTTTTTTGTGTGTAGCCCTGGCTGTTCTGGTTCTCACTTTTTAGACCAAGCTGGCTTTGAACTCAGGGATATGCCTGCCTCTGGCTTCCAAGTGCTAGTGCTAAAAGCATGTGCCACTATACCTCACCCAATCACACACTGCTATTAAGTAATTTTCCTGTAAATATTAAAATTCCATTTAAATTTTGTAGAAGACTTGCTTGACACAATTTATCCAAAACTCACACTAAGAGAAATATATAATCTAAATAGCAAAGGTCTTATAAAAGAATTGGCTCAATAATGAATGAACTCTCCAAATGGAAAGCACCAGGCCCATATTATGTCTGTGGTAAATTTTACCAAAGAGTTTAAGAAAAATATACCTGAAAATAAACTATGAAATAAGCTTAATCTCATTAGTTTTCAGGAAATTGCTATGAAAACCATAACAACATATTATAATATACTCATCAAAATAGATAAACTAAAAAATAATTATACTAGCAAATACTGGAGAGTATTTTAAAAAAGATCATTTTTACCTTGCTGGTTGGAATGTAAAAATAGTACAGCTACTTTAGAAAAATAGTTTGATTCTCTTTTATAAAATTAAGCATACAATCATCATATAATATAGAAATATCCCTCTTGGGTATTTTTCCCAGATAAGTTAAAATTTCGGTTTACATAAATATGTACACATAAATATTCACAGCAGCTTTATTAATAGTAACCAGAAATTCAAACCACTCAGTTTTCCCTAGCAGTTTAATGGCTAAAAAGCTCTGGTATATGAATACCATAAACTATTTCTTGGTAATAAATGGTAATAATATTAGCATATATAACAACTCATGAATTATAATGGAATTCTACTGAATGAATAAAGTATCATTTCATTTCCATAATATGATTGAAAAGACATTAAAATAGAAAATGAATTAGTGATTACTAAACATTAGAATAGATGGATATATTTAGAAAAGATCAACATAAGCTATCCTTGTGTTAAAGGAACTGCTAAATGTCTCAGTTGTGGTGGTAGACACATGAACCTATGAATGTGAAAAACTTATATTTCATATACATAAGAACATGTAAAACTCTTAAATATGGGTAAAATCAGTAGAACTTTATTAATTTGAACAGATTGGTTGTGATGGTGTGCTACAGTTTTATAAAATGTTACCATTACACTAAAAAGGTAAAAGGCACATGTGGTTCATTATATTAATTATAAACTTGTACAAATATTATACAGATTTACCTTTGGAATTTCTATTAAATGATACAATATCAGGAAGCAGGAGACATATCCCTGTTGAGAAAGTGCTCACTGCAAATTATGTCTTATCTCTAGCACTCTTAGTACAACCTTAGTGTAGTGGCCCATGTTTGTAATAACAGTGTTGGAGAGGCGGAGAAAGGTGTATCTCTGAGGTTTTTTGGTTAACCATCCTAGACTTATCTTTCTGAGTGAGAGCCCCATCTCAAAATCAAGGTGTATGGTAAGCAGTAAAACTTGAGCTTGATTTTTGGTTTCTACATGTACAAGCACACATGTACACTCAAACACACACACACACACACACACACACACACACACACATACACACACACACACATACACATGATTATTTTCAGTTGCTCCAAAGGGCACAAAATGTTTGGATATACATTTTTAAAAGTGTTTGTGAAGCAACTGGGGAAAAATAAAAGAAAAATGGTATCTGAATATAATACACACATTTTTATATAAAATGTAAATATAAAAGAATATTGAAATTAAGCTGTATACATTGCTGAAAAATAGCTGAAAAAATCAGAATCTAACCTAGGTAAAGATTTCTGAAGATGATAGCAAAAATTTTACCCCTAATAGGAAAATTTTACCTTATTAGGATTAAAGAATGAAAAGAGCAGGAGAGATGGCTTACATGTTAAGAGTAGTTATTGTGTTCAGTTTCTAGCACTCATATGGCAGCTCACACCAATCTGTAACTCCATCCAAGAGCTCTAATACACTCCTCTGGATTCTACAGTTCTTGCATGCATGTGATGCACAGACAGACATACAGTGAAACACCCCATACATGAAATGAAAATAACTATTTTTTTTAAAAAAATAACTATTTTTAAAGAGATAGAAAAGTCAGGCTAATGACTGGAACAAAATACTCATCAGGAACATTTCTGGTAGAAGATTAGTATATAGACATATAAAGAACTCTCAAACATGAACAGAAATAGATAATTAGGAAAAGGATAAAAAGTTAACTGAAAAAAGACATTTCACTGACAATCTGGTCTAATCCAAATAACCATGAAAAGATGAGCAAAACCATTAACAATTAAGAAAATATAAGTTAAAATCAAGATAACATCCTTATGAAAGAATGAAAAAAACTGGCAACAGATGTTAAATATAATGCAGAGAAGTTGCATTATTCATAGTTACTTTTGGAAATATAAACTATTACAGCCAGTATGAAAAACTTCTTGGCAGTGTCTTGTAAAATTAAATACACAGATGATGTACTACCCAAAAATTATCTTCTTGGCTATTTATCCTAGAGAAATGGTGATACAGGTTCAAGAATAATTTTGCCAAGTGGAACACCACTCAGCTATTAAAAACAAGGAAATTTGCAAGCAGATGAAACTAGAAATGATCATCCTGAATGAGATAACCCAGACCCAGAAAGATACACATGGTATATACTCATAAGTAGATGTTGGCCCAACATGTATGTCCTCTGACAGTATTCACTCAGCAGGGGATTGGGACAGACGCTGGGATTCGCTGCTGGACTCCAGGTGAGAGTAGTATGAAAGAGTGGGGATTTGGAAGGACCCAGAGGGTTCAGGAGCCCCACAAGAAGACCATCAGGGCCAGAGGATCTGTACCCAAGGCAGCTTGCAGAAAGTGTTGCACTAAACAAGGCCAATGCATGCAGTAAACCCAGACCCCCTATTCAGACCTAGCTAATGGACAGTTCATTCTCCACAGTTGTAGCGAGAGTGGTAACTGCCTCTGACATGAGGCCCCCTCCCGCCAATTTGATCACTTCCTCTTGGTGAGGAGGCCCAATGGGCACACAGAGGAAGGGAAAGCAGGCTATCTGGATGAGACTTGATAGGCTGTGGTCATATAGTGGTGGCTCCCCTACTGTCAGAGGTCTAAGGGAGGTGAATAGGGCAGAAAAGGGAGGAAGAGTGGGAATGGGAAGATACAGTTGAGGAGATAACAATTGGGATATAATCTGAGTAAATCATAATGAATTAAAATTCAAAAATTAAGAAGAATGCCATTATCATTTCAAGGTTTTGCTAAGTTTAAAGTATTTTCTCTTTGGAAGCTAGACAGACATCCGTTTATCATTAATCACACTATAACTCAAATCTCATGATGTGCACACTTGTGTTCTTAGTCTAGAAACTTGTGTTCTTTAACTTTATTTTCTTTTATTCTTTCTTTGACTATATTTATCTGCAATTTTCTTTCTTTCTTTCTTTCTTTCTTTCTTTCTTTCTTTCTTTCTTTCTTTCTTTCTGAGTTTCCTAATTTCCCATTTTCAAACAGTAAGTTTGTATCATCAAATTTGTAATCCTCTTATCTTTTTATATTGTTTTCTATATTATACTTATTTTTTCTCATTTCTTTTTGTTTTTAAATTAAATTTTATTATTTATTTATTCACTTTACATCCTGGTCATAGCCCCCTCCCTTGTCTCTTTCCAGTCCCACCCTTCCCCCTCTTGCTTCTCCCCAATTCCTCAGAAAAGGGGTATCCCCATACCTACTCACCCCAGCTCATCAAGCCAAATCAGGACTTAGTGTTTCTTATTGCCCTGTGGCCTGGAAAGGCAGTCCTGCTTGGGGGGGTATCAAAAATCAGGCTACAGAGTCCACATCAGAGACATTTCCCACTCCTGTTACTAGGGGACTCACATGAAGCCTGAGCTGCCCATCTGTGTAGAAGGCCTAGGTCCAGTCCATGTAAGGTCCTTGGTTGGTGCTTCAGTATCAGGAAGCCCCTCTGGGCCCTGGTTAGTTGGTCTTCTTGTGGAGATCCTATCACCACCAGATCCTTTTTTCCTTCCTCCCACTTTCCCACAAGACTCCTAAGCATTGCCCAATATTCACCTGTGAAGCCTAGTATCTGCCTCAAACCACTGCTGAGTGGACCCTCTCAGAGGACAATTATGCTAGGCTCCTGTCTGCCAACGTAGCAGAGTGTCATTAATAGTGTCAGAGTTGTCTCTCTTCTATGATGTGGGTCTTGTCAGGCATAGGTTGGACATTTCCTCAATCTCTGTTATATCTGCTCTATATTTATCACTGCATATCTTGTAGGCAGGATAAATTTTAGGTCAAAGTATTTGTAGGTGGGTTGGTGTTGCTCTCCCTCCAGAAGGAGTCTTGCCTAGTAAGAGGGTGTCCTCTTCAGTCTCCATGGCCCCTGATACTATGAGTCTCAGATAGAGTCCCCTTCATATACTCCCAGAAGCCTATCCTGAATTAGGTCTCTAGCTTGTCACAGAGATGCCCCAGCTTACAATTTCTCTTTTCTCTGTAGGCCTTCTGTCCTTCGACTCCACTCTCCCCTCTGATCTCTTCCGTCATTTTTCTCAGTGGGACCTCTCCTACCTTGTTCCCTCTCTTCAACCACAAACACTATCTTCTTTTCCCTTCTGAGTGACATTTGAGCATCCTCACTTAGGTCCTCCTTGTTACTTCTTTGAGTCTGTACATTGCAGTATGGTTATTCTGTACTATATATCTAAAATCCACTTATAAGTGAGTATATATGACATGTGTCTTTCTGTGTCTGGGTTAACTCACTCAGGATGATATTTTCTAGTTCCATCCATTTGCCTGCAAATTTCATAATTTCCTTGCTTTTAATAGCTGAGTAATATTCCATTGTGTAAATGTACCGTAGTTTAATATTCCATTTTGTATCAAGTCTCTTCTCAGTAACCTGCTGTCCTTCCTCTGAGTGCCACCAGGTCTCCCCCTCCAGGGGACATGGTCAAATGTGAGGCACCAGAGTACATGAGAAAGTCATACCGCACTCTCCACGCAAGTGTGGAGACTGTCCTGTCCATTGGCTAGATCTGGGTAGGGGTTTAAAGTTTACTGCCTGAGATGTAATAAGAATAAATTAATAAAAATATAGTTATAAAAAAAGAATGAGGATTAGAAGAGAGTTGAACCCCCACATGTTAGTTTCCACAGCATGGCAATGAAGATCTCTCCAACTCAGCTCATAGAAAAGACAGCTGGAGGGTTTTGATATTGACTGACATTCTGATATTAATGCACTTTATAAAGATCACAACTATAAAATTTAAAAAAATATTCCATTTTGTAAATGTAGCACAGTTTCTTTAGCCATTCTTCAGCTGAGAAGCATCTAAGTTGTTTCCAGACTCTGTCTATTATGAATAAAGCTGCTATGAACTTAGTTGAGCAAATGTCCTTATTGTACAATAGAGCATCTTTAGGGTATATGCCCATGAGTGGCATAGCTGGGTCTTGAGATAGAGTTATTGACAATTTTCTGAGAAAGCACCAGATTGTTTTACAAAGTGTTTGTACAAGTTTGCACACCCACCAGCGGTGGAGGAGTGTTCCCCTTTCTCCACATCCTCACCAGCATGTGATGTCACTTGAATTTTGGTCTTAACCATTCTTATAGGTATAAGATGGACTCTCAGAGTCATTTTGATTTCCATTTCCTTGATAACTAAGAACATTAAACATTTCTTTAAGTGCTTCTAAGCCATTTGAGATTTCTTTGTTGAGAATTCTCTGTTTAGCTCTGTACCTCATTTTTAAATTGGATTATTTTGTTTGTTGGTATTTAATTTTTGAGTTCTTTATATCTTTTGGATATTACTCCTTTGTTGGATGTAGGATTGGTGAAGATATTTTCCCAATCTGTAGACTGCCTTTTCAGTCAATTGACAGTATCCAGGGCTTACAGAAGCTTTTTAGTTTCAAGAGGTCCTATTTATTAATTGTTGATCTTAGATCCTGAGCTGTTGGTGTTCTGTTCAGGAAATTGTCTCCTGTGCCAGTGAGTTGAAGGTTCTTCCTCACTTTCTCTTCTAGTAGATTTAGAGTATCTGGTGTTGAAGTCTTTGATCCACTTGGACTTGAGGTTTTTGCAGGGTGATAAATAAGGATCCATTTGCATTTTCTATCTGTAGACATCCAGTTAGACCAGAACCATTTGTTGAAGATGGTATCTTTTTTCCATTGAATGGTTTTGGCTCTTTTGTTAAAATTCAAGTGTCCATAGGTGTGTGGGTTTATTTCTGGGTCTTTGATTCAACTCTATTGGCTGACCACTACCAAGAAGTTTTTATTAATATTGCTCTGTAGAATGGATTGAAGTCAGGGATGATGATACCTCCGAAAGTTCCTTTAAAAAAAGATTTGTTTATTTTATGTATATGAGTGTGCTATCTGCATGTACACCTGAATACCAGAAGAGGGCATCAGATCCCAGTATAGATGGTTGTGAGCCACTATGTGGTTGCTGGGAATTGAACTCAGGATCTCTAGAAGAACAGACAGTGCTCTTAACTGCTGAGCCATCTCTCCAGCTGCTTCCAGAAGATCTTTAATTATATAGTATTGTTTAGCTATTCTTGGTTTTTATTTTTCCATATGAAGTTTAGAATTGTTCTTTCAAGGTCTATAAATAATTGTGTTGGGATTTTAATGGGGGAATCCTTAGATTGCTTTTGGTAAGACGGCCATTTTTACTATGTTAATCATCTTGATCCATGAGCATTGGACATATTTCCATTTTCTGATATCTCCCTCAATTTCTTTCTTCAGAGACTTGAAATTCTTGTCATACAGTTTTTTGAATTGTTTGGTTAGAGTTAAACCAAGATACTTTATATTATTTGTGGCTATTGTGAAGGGTGTAGTTTCCCTAATTTCTTTCTCAGCCTATTTGTCATTTGTATAGAGGATGCTACAGATCATTTTGAATTAATCTTGTATCCAGACACTTTGGTGAAGGTGTTTATCAGCTGTAGTTCTATGGTGGAATTTTTTTGTTACTTATGTATACTATCATGTCAGCTGTGAGTAGTGATACTTTGACTTCTTCCTTTCCAATTTGTATACCTTTAATCGACTTTGGTTGTCTTATTGCTCTAGCTAGAACTTGGAGTACTATATTGAAGTGATATGGAGAGAGTGGACATTGTTGGAGGAAGGTCCAACTGTGTTTTCAAGTGTTAAGTTCAGTGCCTTGAGATCTGGTTACTACTGCCCTGCCATGGGTATTGTTATGAATGCTGAAATATCTCCTGCAACCATGTAATAATGAGGAATGTTTCCCTATTACCCCTTATTAGCTAAATAAAAATGTTCAAGCCCATGACTGGGTAAAAGAGAGGAAGATGCAGTTTTAGGTGCCCAGATATGTGTTTCAGTAAGGAGAAATATAGGAGGAAGAAGAGTGTAGCAGAGAGGAAAGGTTGGAAAAAAGAAAATCCTGGCACTTAATATTCAAAATACTAAATGTACTGAGGAAAGAAAAAATATTAAAAGCTATAAGGGTAAAAGGCCAAGTAAGATATAAAGGCAACCCTATCAGAATCACCCCTGCCTTCTCAACAGACTCTAATGCCAGAATGGCCTAGACAGATGTCTCTTAGGGTCTTTCTTTAAATTGGGGGCATTTTTTCTATGATTTTGTTAAAAATATTTTCTGGGCCTTGGAGCTGGGAATTTTCTCTTTCTTCTTCTTCTTCTTCTTCTTCTTCTTCTTCTTCTTCTTCTTCTT
>OU015760.1:3066964-3088996 GCA_907169655.1 Acomys percivali | reverse complement strand
GATACTATGTATCAGACATCTACAGAACAGTCCACTCAACAGATGAAGAATGCATATTTTTCACAACAGTCCTTGAAAATTACTAGGAGGAACAGAGAAAAATAGCAAGGACCAGAACTAATAATAATGCCGCTAAAGTAAATTAAGTACATGCAAGTCTTTGTGTCAAACTTTAATTTAATGGAACCAAATATAAGGTATATAGCCTTCAAACTATTACCGTATAGACAAAATTTAATGTCTTGTATTAAGTAGAATTAAGGGAAAATGCCATCACTTAAAAAATACTTTACACAAAATAATATAAATATTTATCTTATATTATAGGAGTCTTATCCCATTATGTTTTAGAATTTATAATTATAATATGAATTACATTATTTAGTGTTCTAATATAAGTGTAGTAGATTGATAAATGCTCCCAATAGGCTCAGACATTTGAACACTGGTTTCCAAGTTGGTGGCACTGTTTGTGGAGGTTTAGGGGGTGTGTTTGCTGGATGAACTATGTTACTGGGGTTAATCTTTGAGAGTATAAAGCCTCACTCTACTTCTAGTTTAATCTCTCTTCTTTGTGCTTGTACTAAGAAATGTGATCTTGCACAAATTCCTGGTCCTGCCACTCGCTGCTATCCTTCATTGACATAGTGGCAAACACTGAAAATAAGTATTTGAATATATGAACCAATGTGAGCCATTTTTGTTCAAACCACCACATAGATCTTCTCTGTCTTCCTTCCATAGAGGAAATAGTATGAACTAATATTCATATGTACACATGTTAGGTTTCCATTTTTATAACAAGCTCGTGAGATATTCAACTTATAAAGGAAAAAATGAAAAAATACTATTTTGGCTTGCTATTTTGAAGGCTATATCTAGTTCATTATTGGCTGAATACATTGCTTTTGAACCTATGACAAAGCAATGTGTCATGGCAAGAAAGCATGGTAGAACAATACATTTTCATCACCAATGAGAAGAATAGAGTGATATAGGGTCTAGTGGACCCCAAAATCTCTTGAAGGGCACACCTTTAATGATCTAGGGTTCTCTACTAGGCTCCCTCTCCATCCATACTGAATATTTACTTCCCTAGTACCAAGCCCTCAATAATTAACACAAGAGCATTGGGAGAGAGTTAGGATTCAAACTACAATAGTATATATGCAACAAATAGTGTTAAAATTCATATTATGCATATAGAGTTGCAATTTAGATATTTGTTGGAATGATTTCCATGCCAATATTTGTAAATATTCCTCATTTCTTTTTGGATTTTTAAGAGTTTGTTTTTTTTATTAGCTTACAAACAACAAGGCTTTGTTAGGGCATTTTAAAATAAGCTATGGTTTTTCTCTACCTTCACCTTTTCCCCATACACTTCCTTCTCTTTTTTCCTTTTTAACTAAACGTTTTTAATTTTTACACATATATTTATACTATTAAACATATATATATAATAAACTACCTATAGCAAGAAGAACCATGACACAATCAGGAATTATATAAATGCTACATTCTTACTGTTTTGGCTATTTGTGTTTGACAGCCTTGAAGAAAATATCTTTCCTATCTTGGTGAATCTAAAATTATGAATGTAAATCTTATTTATAGCATATCTAAGAATATACATAAATTAATATTAGGAACACATACTTTTCCCCAATATAGCTTTTATCCTGTCAGGTCTGATCCAGTGTCAGTGTCCAGTTCTTTTGCTCTGAAAACATATAATTTCTCACAAGCTTTATACAGTCCTAAAATTATAAGTGTTTAATTTGTATGAGCAGAAAAAAAAAGACATCTGGAAATCTTCATTCATGCCACATGAAGAACAGCATCTAATAGTAATTCATAGGGGTTCTGTAGCCAACAAAAAGTGTTGTCTATGCCTAGACATTCATGTCTCAGCCAGTCTCAGAGCTATTCCCAAATGGAATAGCAATATAAGTTACCTGCTTTTTCTGCAATTTAAAATATTCACATCCCCATTGTATCCCCTCCCTCGTTCCCTTCTGATCACCCGTCCTCCCTCATCCCCTCTCCCTCCCTCCCTTAGTCCACAGAAAGGGGAGACCTTCTCCTCTAACATCTGCCCTCAGCCTATCAAGTCTCATCTGTACTACCTGTATGTAACCTCTTTCTCTGTAGCCTGGCATGGCCTTCCTGCCAGTGGGATGTGATCTAAGTTCAGTGGCCAGAGTGCATATCTGATGTAGTCCTTACTCTCCACATGTAGGATCCACAAGGTGTAAAATGCAATCTCAGAATTGTTTTGAGTTGCATTTCCCTGATAACTAGGGATGTTGAGCACTTCTTTAAGTGTTTCTCAGCCATTCAATATTCCTCTATTGAGAAGTCTATGTTTAGTTCTATACTCCATTTTTTAATTGGATTATTTGGTTTGGTGGAGTTTAATTTCTTGAGTTCTTCATATATTTAGGATATTAGTCCTTTGTCAGATGTAGGGTTAGTGAAGATCTTTTCCCAGTCTGTAGGCTATCGCTTTGTTCTGTTGACAGTGTCCTTCACCTTCCAGAAGCTTCTCAGTTTCATAAGATCTCATTTATTAATGTTCATTCAGGAAGTTGTCTCCTGTGCCAATGAGTTCAAGGCTCTTCCCTACTTATTCTTCTAACAGATTTAGTGTGTCTGATTTTATGTTGAGGTCTTTAATCCATTTGGATTTCAGTTTTGTTGAGGGTGATAGATATGGACTTATTTTCATTTTTTTCTACATGTAGCCATCCAGTTAGACCAGCACCATTTGTTGAAGATACTTTTTCCCATTTTATGTATTTAGCTTCTTTGTAAAAAATGAAGTTTCCATAAATATGTGGGTTTATTTCTGAGTCTTTGATTAGATTCCATTGATCAACCAGCCTATTTCTATGCCAGTACTATGCTGTTTTTATTACTGTTGCTCTATAGTACAACTTAAGATCTGGGATGGAGATTCCTTGGGAGGATCTTTTATTGTACAGGATAGTTTTAACTATTCGGGGTTTTTTGTTTTTTGATATAAAGTTGAGAATTGATCTGTCAAAGTCAGTAAAGAAATGAGTGAGTTAACCCAGAAGCAGAAAGACTCAAATGGTATATACTCACTTATATCTGCATACTAGCCCAATGGGCAGGTCCCATGAAAGCCTTCCCTTATCAGGAAACTGGGACCGAGGGGAGGACATCCTATTGGGACTCTAGATGAGAGAAGCATGGGAGAATAGCAATGTAGAAGGATCCAGTGGGTCCTAGAAACCTACAAGTAGAACATTATGATAGGCAGATTTGGGTCATGGGGTCCCGCTCAAACTAAGGCCCTAGCCAAGGACAATACAGGCGGTAAAATTTAAACCCCTACCCTGATCTAGCCCATGGACAGGACAGTCTCCACACTTGAGTGGAGAGAGGTATTTGACTTTCTCAAGTACTCTGGTGCCTCACATTTGACTATGTCCCCTGGAGGGGGAGACCTAGTGGCACTCAGAGGAAGGACAGCAGGTCACTGAGAAGAGACTTGATACCCTATGAGCATATACAGAGGGAGGTAATCCCTCTGAGGAACAATCATAGGGGAGGGGAATAAGGGGAAAATGGGAGGGAGGGGAGAATGGGAGGATACAAGGGATGGGATAACCATAGAGATGTAACAAGAATAAATTAATTAAAAATTAAAAAAAAATAATAAAAGATAGCTCATGAAAAAAAAAGAATTGTGTCTGTATTTTGATGGGAATTGCATTGAATTTGAAGATTGCTTTTGGTAAGATGGACATTTTTACTATGTTGATTTTCCTGATTCACCAGCGTGGGAGAGCTTTCCATCTTCTGAAATCTTCAAATTCTTTCTTCAGAGATTTGAAGTTTTTTTCACACAAAAATTTTCACTTTCTTGCTTAGAATTAAACCAAGATACTTTATATTATTTGTGGCTATTGTGAAGGGTGCAGTTTCCCTAACCTCTTTCTCAGCCTGTTTGTCACTTGTATACAGGAGGGCTAATGATTTTTTTTAGTTCAATTTGTATCCAGCTACTTTGCCGAAGGTGTTTATCAGCTGTAAGAGTTCCATGATTAAATTTTTGGGGTCATTTATGTATACTATCATATCATCAGTGAATAGTGATAGTTTGATTTCTTTTCCGATTTGTATCCACTTGATCTCCTTTAGTTGCCTTATTGCTCTAGCTAGAAATATATTGCAGAGATATGGAGAGAGTGGACAGTCTTGTCTTGTCCCTGATTTCATTGGAATTGATTTACGTTTCTCTCCATTTAGTTTGATATTAGCTACAGGCTTGCTGTATATTGCCTTTATTATATTTAGGTATGTGCCTTGTATCCCTATTCTCTCTAGGACTTTTAAAAAAATATATTTTATTTATTTCTTCATATTACATCTCAATTGTTATCCCATCCCTTGTATCCTCCCATTCCTCCCTTCTTTCCAATTTCCCCTACTTCCCTCCCTTATGACTGTGACTGAAGGGGATTTCCTCCCCCTGTATATGCTCATAGGGTATCAAGTCTCTTCTTGGTAGCCTGGTAGCCTTCCTCTGAGTGCCTCTCCAGGACTTTTAACATGAATGGGTGTTGGATTTTGTCAAATGATTTTTGGGCATCTAAGAAAATGATCTTGTGTTTTTTTTTCTTTCAGTTTGTTTATATGATGAATTACATTGATGGATTTCCATACATTGAACCACCACTGAATGCCTGGAATGAAGTCTACTTGTTCACAATGAATGATAATTTTGATGTGTTCTTGAATTCAGTTTGTGAGTAATTTATTGAGTATTTTTGCATTAATGTTCATAAGAGATATTGGTCTGAAATATTCTTTCTTTGTTGAGTCTCTCTGTGGTTTAGGTATCAAGGTGACTGTGGCCTCATAGAATGAGTTTGGTAATGTTCCTTCTGTTTCTATTGTATGGAATAAGTTTAAGAGAATTGGTATTTGCTCTTCTCTGATGGTCTGGAAGAATTCTGTGCTGAATCCATCTGGCCTTGGGCTTTTTTTGGGGGGAGACTTTTGATGACTGCCTCTATTTCCTTAGCTGTCATAGGACTATTCAATTATTTTCCTGATCTTGATGCAATTTTGGTAGTGGGTAGCTATCAAGAAAATTGTCCATTTCATTTAGGCTTTCAACTTTTGTGGCACATAGGTTTTTGAAGTAAGACCTGACGATTCTTTGGATTTCCTCAGTGTCTGTCATTATGTCTCCCTTTTCATTTCTGATTTTGCTGATTTGATTGCTCTCCCTCTGCCTTTTAGTTATTTTGGCTAAAGGTTTGTTAATCTTGTTGATTTCCTCAAAGAACCAGCTCTTGGTTTCATTGATTCTTTGAACTGTTTTCTTTGTTTGCAATTTATTGATTTCAGCCCTGAGTTGGATAATTTCCAGCTGTCTACTTCCCTTGGGTATGTCTGCTCCTTTTTGTTCTATAACTTTCGGGTGTGCTGTTAAGTTGCTAGTATGGGATTGCTCCAGGTTTTTTTTTTTTTTTATAAAGACACATGGTGATATGAACTTTCCTCTTAGCACTGCTTTCATTGTGTCCTACAAGTGTAGGTATGTTGTGCCTTCAGTTTCATTGAGTTCTATCAAGTTTTTGATTTTTCTTTTTATTTTGTCCCTTACCCAGATGTCATTGAGTAGGGAGTTGTTCAGTTTCCATGAGTTTGTAGGTTTTCAGTTGTTTCTTTTGGTGTTGAGTTCCATCTTTAATCCACGGTGGTCTGATAAGAAGCAAGGGATTATTTCGATTTTCCTGTATCTGTTGAGGTTTGCTTTGTGACCAAGTATGTGGTCAGTTTTGGAGAAGGTTCCATGAGGTGCTGAAAAGGTGTATTCTTTTGTGTTTGGGTGAAATGTTCTGTAGATATCAGTTAGGTCCATTTGTTTCATTATGTCTATTAGTTTCCTTGTTTCTCCATTTAGTTTCTGTCTTGATGATCTGTTTCTTGGGGAGAGAGGGGTGTTGAAGTCTCCCACTATTAATGTGTGGGGTTACATGTATGGCTTAAGATTTAGTAATTTTTTTTTACAAATGTGGTGCTCCTGCATTTGGGGCAAGGATGTTCAGAACTGAAACATCAACTTGACGTATTTTTCCTTTGATGAGGATGTAGTTACCTTCCCCATCTCCTTTGATTAGTTTTGGTTCAAAGTCTGTTTTATCAGATAATAGAATGGGTACTCCAACTTGCTTCTTGGGTCCATTTGCTTTGAATACAGTTTTCCAACCCTTTACTCTGAGGTAATGTCTATGCTTATTGCTGAGGAATGTTTCTTGTATGCAGCAGATGATGGATCCTGTTTTTGCATCCATTCTGTCACTTTGTGTCTTTTTACAGGGGTGTTGAGGTCATTGATGTTAAGAGAGATTAATGACCAGTGGTTGTTAGTTCCTTTTATTTTGATGTTGGTGGTGGTAAAGTGTGTGTGTGTTTCTGTGTTTTGGATTTATGGATGTGAAGTTATTTATTTACTGTGTTTTCTTGGTTGTAGTTAGCTTTCTTGAGTTGAAGTTCTCCTAGCACCTTCTTTAGGGCTGGATTTGTGGTTGGGCACTGATTAAACTTGGTTTTGTCATGGACTATCTTGTTTTTTCCTTCTATGGTGATTGAAACTTTTGCTAGGTATAATAGTCTGGATTGGCATCTGTGGTCTCTTAATGTTTGCAAGCCCTTCTAGCTTTCATAGTCTTCATTGAGAAGTCAGGTGTAATTCTGATGGATTTGCCTTTATATGTGACTTGACCCTTTTCTCTTGCAGCTTTTAATATTCTTTCTTTGTTCTGCACATTTAATGTTTTTATTATTATGTGGCAGGAGGATTTTCTTTTCTGGTCCAATCTATTTTGAGTTCTGTAGGCTTCTTGTATGTTTATGGACATTTTTTTTTGTTTAGGTGGGGGAAGTTTTTTTCTATAGTTTTGTTGAAAATGTTTTCTGGGCCTTAGAATTTGGAGTCTTCTTCTAGTCCTATTATTCTTAGATTTGGTCTTTTTATAGTGTCCCAGATTTCTTGGGTGTTTTGTGTCAGGGACTTTTTAGTTTTAACATTTTCTTTGATTGATGTATTGATAACTTCGATCATATTTGCCACACTTGAGATTCTCTCTTCCTTCTCTTGTATTTGGTTGCTGTGGCTTTTGTCTGTCATTCTTGTTTTCTTCCCTATGTTTTCCAACACTAAGATTGCCTCAGTTTGTGTTTTCTTTGTTGCTTCTAATTTCCTCTTTAGGTCTTGAATAGTCTTATTAATTTCTTTCTCCAATTTGATTGACTTTTCGTATAATTCTTTATAGGATTTATTCAATTCCTTCATCTCTTTGAATGCATTTTCCTGTGTTTCTTTGAGTGGTTTATTTTCCTTTTTCAAATCTTCTATAATTTTTATCACCTCAGATTTAAAGTGTTCTCTTTGCACTTCATGGGTGTTCATATCTCTTTTGCTTGCTGTCTTAGGATCACTGTTTTCTTGTTTTGTTATATGGCTCTCAGTTGTTGCTAGTCTTCTTGCGCTGTCCTCTAGGCATCTGGTTGTCTCTGGTGTTAGCAGGCCTAGTGGTTCCTCCAATGAGTTTGTTGTCTGTACCCCACATTAGCCAGGCAGGTTGGGAGCAAGTAAAGAGAGCTCCGAGCCAAAGGCTGTTTCTAGGGCGACCCAGAGGCCTCCTCAGGATGTTGGAAAGTGGATGTTAGAGCCTGCGCCCAGCTCAGCTCATCTGGGTTCCCTGACTGTATTCCAGTGGGTCAGGCAGGAGAGGAGTGGCCTGATAGATTTCCAAGCACAAAGTTGCTTAAGTGCCCTATAGTCCTTTTTGAGATGGCAGGGCTCTGTGTATCTGCTCTGTGTTCCATATGGGATAGGCCAATAAGCAGCTGGGGGGCTGTGAGAGATTCAAGATTAAAGCTGCTCAGATGCCCCCACAGACTCCTTTGAAATGGCAACAAATGTGAGTCTTGGTCTGCGCCAGACTCAGCTCTGTCTCTTTGCTCTGCATGCCATATGGGTCAGGCTGCTAAGCAGCTGTGGGGCTTAGGAGGACTAGAGCCCAAAGCTGCTAGTATGTTCTATAGGCCTTCTTGATATGACAGGGCTCTGTTTATCTGCTCTGTGCCCCGTTGGGCTAGGCCAGTAAGCCACTGGCTGGTGGAAAGAGATTAGAGCTCAAAGCTGCTCATGAAACAGCAGCTAATGTGGGGCGTGGCTTGTACAGTTCTCTTCTCTGCCTGTCTGCTCTGTGACCTAGATGGATCAGGCCAATAGGCTGTAGGTGGGCGGGGTGCTATTAGATCCAGAAGTTGCTAGCAGGACAGAAGCTAATGAGGATTTTGGCCCTAGCAGGTCTCTGCTTAGCCTGTTTGCTCTGTGTCTTAGTTGTGTCAGAACAGTATGCTTCATGCAGGTGGGTGGAGACAGACCAAGGCCTGAAGTTGCTCATAGGATGGTGGCTCATGCTGCTTGTGGCCGGCGCCTGGATTCAGCTCTGCTGTTACGCTCCTTGTTACAGATGGGACCAGCTGGTAAGCAGCTGGGAGAGCTGGGAGAAGTCAGAACTCTAAGCTGCTCAGAAGCTCCACAGACCCTCTTGACATGGCAGGGCTCTGCTTATGTGCTCTGTGAACCAGCTGGGCTAGGCCAGCAAGCAGCTGGAGGGCTGAGAGAGATCAGAGTTCAAAGGTGCTTGGATGCTCCACACGCTTTCTCGGGAGTCAGCTAATGTGAGTTGTGTCTGGTGCTGTGACTCAGCTGTGCCTGTCTGTTCTCCGTCCTGGATCTAGCAAGCAGCACGGAGCTGCATAGATATCCCACAGTCCTTCCCCAGATGGTGACTAATGTGTGGGCTGTCCCCCTGGATTTTTCTGTGGGTTAGCTAGGTGGCCAGGGGTTGGACCCACCTATGCTCCACACAATGTGGATCCCTCTCACATGGGAATTAGCAGCACTGGTGTTTTGTAGCTCTCAGTTTGGCCTTTAGGTTGCTCTGCAGTCCTGGTATTCCTGCTAATCAGATGCATTGTGAGATTGGTGCCACCATCTTGGATATGCCCCCTTCCCTCTCTTACACTGTGTCCTCATACCAGTATCCTCTTTTCCAGTTTCATGTGAACTTTTACCCTTCCTTCACTTTCTTAACACCTATCATTCTCCTGTCATTGTCTCCTATCTAGTTTAATGGTTGTCCTGTTAAGATGTTTGTTTTTAAACTTGACATATGCTATGGCTATCTGGGAAGAGGAACCCCAATTGAGAAAATGCCTTATCCAGATTACCTGTAGAAAAAACTGTAGGTCATTTTCTTCATTAATGATTGATGCGATGCGAGTGGGCCCAGCCCATGGTGTATTTGTGGGTATCAATACTGTGTAGATGCTTCTAGGCTGTATAAGAAAGCAGTCTGAGCAAGTCATAAGGGCAAGACTTTAAGCAGCATTTCTCCATCATCTTTGCATCAGTTCCTGCCCAAGGTTCCTACCTTAAGTTCCTACCCTGTTTTTCTGGATTATGGACTACAATTCTAAAATTAAATAAATCCTTTCCTTTCCAAGTTGCTTTTGGTCATGGCATTTTATCATAGCAATAGAAAATCAACTAAACCAATAGGCTATTCACACTCTTATACCAATTTATTTACATGCATAGAAATATTATGAGCAAGGATCTACATATGAGAGGTAATATGTGATGTTTATCTTTTTTGGCTTATTAATTTTAATGATACTACATTTTTTTCTTTTGCCGCTTTCAATACTACCCTCTTTGTTCTGTATACTTAGTGCTTTAACTATGATATGCTTATGGGAATTTTCTTGTCTTGTCTATTTGATATTCTGTATAATTGTTGTATTTGTATAAACGAGTATTTCGTTAGTTTGTGAAAGTTTTCTTCTATGGGCTTGTTGACTATATGGTCTATGCTAATAATTTGAGATTCCTTTTCATCATTTATGCCTAGAATTCAAAAGGTTTTTTCCCATCATGATGTTCCCAAATATCCTGTGTGTTCATTTCTTATTTTTTTTTATTTCACATTTCTTACTTATTTGGTCTAAATACTCTAACATGAAGCCCTGATATTCTATCTTCTGCTTCATTCATTCTCCTTGTAAAGCTTTCCTTTGAGTCTTCTAGTTGGTTATTAGGCTTTCAATCCCATCTCTATTTCAGCTTTAGTGTTCCTCAATGTTTCTGTCTCTTTATTGGATTCTGGTTTCAAGCCCTAGTTTGCCCCTTTCCTTTCCATCAATCTTATGTTTATTTTTTTTCTTGGGCATCACTCAGGTGTTTATTATCCTTGAGTTCTTACTCCTTAATTTTAGTTAGTGGTTCCTTGGTGTACTCTTTAAATTCCTTAAATTCTTTGATGAATTTTGTGATTAGTCTATCAAATTTTATCCTCAGTTTCATCTAGACTGTTGTCATTAGAAAAAATTTCTAGTGCACAGGTAGGTTTGGAAGGAGAGATATCCTTCCTATTTTGTGATGTTATCTGGACATGTGTATTTGTTTTGTTTGTTCTATGTCTGATATATACAGAATAGTTTAGGGCAGAAGAGAGGATGTGAAGGCAGATTGAGCTTAGAGGTTGAAAATATTGTAGATGGAATGAAGTCAGGTGAATAGAGTAGGCTAGGCTGATGTGCAGGATGTGTGTTCTGATCCAAGCCTAGAGTGTGGGGGTAGATCTGGTTGGGTAAAAAGGTTGGATCTAGTTACAATTTATAAAACTAATATCAAGAGGTATACCTCTTGTTCTATTTTTTGCCTTTCTTATTGATTGAGGTTATAGGTCATCCAAGATTTATTATATCATACATAAACCAGAGTAAAATTTTATTAAGTATAATAATAACATTTTCTAAACATTTTTCATAATTTTTATTAAATTGAAAATCTAAAATTTGAAAATTTAAAAGCAATGCTTGATTATATGTAAGTAAAGTTTGAATTAATATTTATCTGATGGTTTTGGTATTTTATCTCAGACAGCAAAAGTATCCCATTTAAAAGCATTATATTTGTTATCTTGTTTGAATGCTGCTATGATCCAATGATTTTATAAATCCTATTCCACAAGTTTAGAGTCAATAGAGAAGAATGGAGAGCAAGTTAGTTTTTTCCCCAAACTTAACCATCATGAATTCATGAAAAAAAAATCAATAATATTCATTTGGGAGCTTTAATTGCAGTGGCATTGTTAATAATGAGAGAGAACTCCAGTGCTATTTTCATTTTATGTTTTGTTTCATAAAACATACTATTATTAAAATTAATCTTTATTTGAAGTACACATGGATTCTGTTTCTTACTAAAACTGTGAAGAATGCTAAGTTGCAAATATGTTGAAGTGGAAGCATATTTGAAATACTGAAGAATTAACATTTATAGGTAAAATATTTTAAGCAAGTGAATAACTATTTCTCTTGCAGAAAAACAACTTTAAAAGTTCATGAATAATTCGAAAATATTTCTAATGATTCTTCCACAAAATTGGTCACAAATAATTTTTGGTCATGATAAAAATAAATTTCTAAACACATTTTTTTATAAGCAAACATTAAATGTGGGGCATTTTACTCTTACTTCACTGGATGGTTTATTGCTCTCCTCTATTTCTCAGCATGAGACTATTCTCTGGACCAGGTTCAAGGTCCCTAAGAGTTAATTCTCATCAAATATTTGCCAAATGTGGCTTAAAAGTTGAAAGGCAAGAGTGGGGGTTGGGCATATGGGGGGTAGTGGGGCGGGGGGTGGGGAGATGGCCTCCCCTGCACTTTCTGTCTCCCCTGCTAATGGATCTATGGGCCCACTGGCCCAAGAAGACCGAAGAGGTAGGATAGGGGCCCATAAGTCCAAGGAGAGACCCAGGGCCCACACAGGGGTTCATGCCACTCTGGACACACCCTTCAACCACACCTCTAAAGTTGCACACTGGGGTTGACTGGTCTAAAATAAGGGAGGAAGGGTGCATACTTCCCAGCGGCTAGGCAGGTTCCTGCCAGTGATAACCGGGAGCTTGGTATCTGAGACTGAACTGTGGGCGAAGTAACTCAAGGCTGGAGCTGCTGGATCAGGAAAAACACAGGAAAAAGGACAGTTCTGACCTATGACCGAACCGCTAGTCCTGAGAAAGCCCTAGGGGCCTGTGTCCATGTTTGCCTGAGCACAAAACCAAAACCCAGAGCCGGAGGGTGCTGGCTTCACCTACACTCCTGTCTTCCTTTCTGACCATCTGTGAGCCCGCTGGCCCAGGGGGAACAGAGAGCTTAGATCAGGCCTGCCAGTCCATGGAGAGACCCAGTGCTCACAGAAGGGCCCAAGCAGCTGTGGACACACCCTCCAGCCACAGTTTCAAACCTGCCCAACAAAACCAGGAGCTGTTTTTTTGTTTTTATTTTTATTTTTGTTTTTTGAGAAAATAAACAAGATAGACAAACCATTAGCCAAACTAACTAAAAGGCAGAAAGATATTATCCAAATCAACAAAATCAGAACTGTAAAGGGACAGATAATAACAGACACTGAAGAAATACAAAGAAACATAAGATCCCACTTCAAAGGCATATATGCCACAAAATTTGAAAATCTAAGGAAAATGGGCAATTTTCTTGTTCAATTCCACTTGCCAAAATTGAATCAAGATCAGATAAACAAACTAAATAGTCCCATTTCCCCTACAGAAATAGAAGCAACCATTGATAGTCTCCCAACCAAAAAAAAAAAAAAAAAAAAAAAAAAGCCCAGGGACAGATGGTTTCAGCACAGAATTCTACCGTACCTTCAAAGAAGAGTTAATACCGACACTCTTCAAGCTACTTGAAAAGATAGAAATGGATGGAACATTACCAAATTCATTCTATGAGGCCACAGTCACTTTGATACCTAAACCTCAAAAAGACCCAACAAAGAAAGAGAATTTCAGACCAATTTCTCTTATGAACATTGATGCAAAAATATTCAATAAAATACTCACAAGAAGAATACAAGAACACATCAAAGATATCATTCACCATGACCAGGGATGCTTCATTCCACTCATGCAAGGATGGTTTAATATACAGAAATCCAACAATGTAATCTACCATATAAACAAACTGAAAGAAAATAACCACAAGATCATCTCCTTAGATACAGAAAAAGCATTTGATAAAATCCAGCACCCATTCATGTTTGAAGTTTTGGAGAGAGCAGGGATACAAGACACATACCTAAACATAATAAAGGCTATATACAGCAAGCCAATAGCCAAAATCAAATAAATGGTGAGATACTCAAGGAAATTCCTCTAAAATCGGGGAAAAGGCAAGGCTGCCCACTCTCTCCATATCTCTTCAATATAGTACTCAAAGTTCTAGCCAGAGCAATAAGACAAAAAAGGAGTTCAAGGGTATCCAAATGGGAAAGGAGGAAGTCAAACTATCCCTATTTGCAGATGATATGATAGTGTACATAAGTGACCCTCAAAATTCCACCAGAGAACTCCTACAGCTGATAAGCACCTTCAGCAAATTGGCTGGATACAAAATTAACTCATAAAAGTCAGTAGCCTTCCTATATACAAAGGAAAATCATGCAGAGGAAGAAATTAGAGAAACTACACCCTTCACGGTAGCCACAAGCAATGTAGAATATCTAGGAGTAACTCTAACCAATGAAATCAAAGACTTGTTTGAAAAAAAACTTCAGATCTCTGAAGAAAGAGATTAAAGATGACATCAGAAGATGAAAAGTTCTCCCTTGTTTGTGGATCAGGAGAATTAACATAGTAAAAATGGCCATCTTACCAAAAGCAATTTACAGATTCAATGCAATCCCTATCAAAATACCTACACATTTTTTTTAAGGTATTGAAAGATTAATTCTCAACTTCATATGGAAAAACAAAAAACCCAGAATAGCTAAAACATCCTGTACAGTACAAGATCCTCTGGAGGAATCTCCATACCTGATCTCAAACTGTACTATAGAGCAACAGTAAATAAAACAGCATGGTACTGGCACAGCAATAGGCTGGTTGATCAATAGAATCGAATCAAAGACCCAGAAATGAATCCACACGCATATGGTCACTTGATTTTTTGACAAAGAAACCAAATCTATTCGATGGAAAAAGGATAGCATCTTCAACAAATGGTGCTGGTCTAACTGGATGTCTACATGTAGAAAAATGCAATTAGATTCATATTAATCACCATGCACAAAACTCAAGTCCAAATGGATTAGACATCAACATAAAAGCAGAGACACTAAATTGGTTAGAAGAAAGAGTGGGGAAGAGCCTGGAACACTTTGGCACAAGAGACAACTTCCTGAACAGAACACCAACAGCCCAGGCCTTCATGTCAATAGTCAAAAAATGGGACCTCATGAGGCTGAGAAGCTTCTGTAAGGCAGAAGATACTGTCAAGAGAAAAAAGTGACATCCTACTGACTGGGAAAAGATCTTCACCAACGCTATATTTGACAAAAGTCTAATATCCAAATTATATAAAGAACTCAAGAAATTAAACATCACCAAACCAAATAACCCAATTGAGAAATGTGGCTTAGAATTAAAGAGAGAATTCTCAACAGAGGAATATCGAATGTCTTAGCAAGACCCAAAGAAATGCTCAAAGTCTTTAGTCATCAGAGAAATGCAAATCAAAACAACTCTGAGATTCCATCTTACACCCATCAGAATGGCTAACATAAAAAACTCAAGCGACACCACATGCTGGCGAGGATGTGGAGAGAGAGGAACACTCCTTCATTGCTGGTGGGAATGCAAACTAGTACAACCACTTTGGAAATCTATCTGGTGCTATCTCAGAAAACTGGGAATAGGGCTTCCTCAAGACCCAGCTATTCCACTCCTTGGAATATACCCAGAAGATGCACTACCACACAACAGGGACTTATGCTCAAACATGTTCACAGCGGCCTAATTCATAATAGCCAGAACCTGGAAACAGCCCAAATGTCCCTCAGTTGAAGAATGGATAAAGAAACTGTGGTACATTTACACTATGGAATACAACTCAGCTATTAAAAACAAGGAAATCCTGAAATTTGTGGACAAATGGATTGAATAGAAATGATCATACTGAGTGAGTTAACCCAGAAGCAGAAATACTCACATGGTATATACTTACTTATAATTGAACACTAGCACAAGAGACATGTCTCATGAAAGTCTTCACTTATCAGGAGATTGGGATAGATGTGAGGACATCTTATTGGGACTCTAGGTGAGAAAAGCATGGGAGAATGGGGAAATAGAAGGATCCAGAGGGTCCTAGAAACCTACAATAAGAACATCATGATGGGTGGATCTGGGCCCAGGGGTTCTCCTCAAACTACTGCACCAACCAAGGACAATACATGCAGCAAACATCAAACCTCTACCCAGATCTGGTCAATGGAAAGGACATTCTCCACAGTCAAGTAGAGAGCAGGGACTGACTCTGACATGAACTCTGGTGCCCCATATTTGACCACTTCCCCTTGGTGGGGAGGCCTGGTGGCATTCAGAGAAAGGATAAGCAGGCTACCAAGATGAGACTTGATAGCCTTTGATTATATAGTGAGGGAGGAGGTCCCCCTTAGTCACAGACATAGGGAAGGGGTAAAGAATGAAAGCAGGAGGGAGGGAGGAATTGGAGGATACAAGGGATGGGATAACAATTTAGATGTAATCTGAATAAATTAAATAAAATATTGATAGAAAAAAGTTGAAAGGCTATGATGTAATGAGTGCTGCCAGGGAAATAACCAAGTTGCTTAGAAAATAATTTTGGCTAGAACTGGAAGTCTTTGATTTACAGAACCATAACACTATAGTATGTCAATATTTTAGGGTTGGCTATAGATAATTTTTTTCAAAATTCCTATCACTACTTCCTGAAATGGTCTTAGTCTCAACCCTACTAAGTATGTATTTATCAGTGTAACCATTTCTCATTTGATAAGACTTCCACTTCATACCTATGTATGCCTTTGCACTCTGAAAACTCAGTTGTCTGTATAAATCTCTTTTCCTTGTAATTACAGAGAAAAATATAACAGGGATAAATAGAATCCTTATTAAATGAGTAAGTGAAGCAAACACTTTATAGAAAATTTGTAAAATAGTACTAGTTTGCCTACGTAGGTAATAATTTTATTTTACAGTAGAACATACATCAGAAATAATTAATCATAATATTACCAAATAAAACTCACTATTATTATTTGAGAGCCACCAACATAAGTATACACTATTTTAAGTCCAGTAAAGATATCACCTAGAAGATCAGAGTTAGATGGTTTATGTTTGAGAACTTCAGTTCTGAAATCACTTTTGTAAAATTTAGACACTTTCTTTTGTTTGATTTTGGGATGACTATGTAAGAGGAGGAGTAAATATTCTACAAGTCATATCCAAGATATGCAGCTAGAATCTATTGTTGACTACATCCATATCTGATTTTTGAATGGCTGAAAACAAGATTAGAGAAATTCCAAAGTAATTAAAAAATCTGTCATTATTATTAAGTAGCAAGCTAAGTTTAATGAATCATACATTAAAAGAAATTTCAAAATGTCTCAAGAACTTTCTTCTGTCATGTGACATAGACAACATAATGATAGTTGTTAAGACTTGAAAATACTCTATTTAATATTATTACTTTACCTTTTAACCTCTTAGATTTCCTTCTGTTTCTTCTTTTTTTAAACAATATTTGTATTTTTTGCCATTGTGAAAATACTTAATGCTTCATCATGATGTCTTTGAGAAAAAGTGAATGTCTCATCACTTATACTCAAAACTTGCAGTAATAAAAAATGTCATTGAAAATTAAGATAGCATAAAAGAACATGGCTTTTATCTGTATTTTAGTTTAAATGACTTTCATGTTTTGGGATTTTCTATATCAAATTTACATTCTTCGCATATTGTATATGATTCCTGTGCTTCTAATGATAATAGTGATAGTAATTTAAATCAAGAGAATAAATAGCTGTCAGTTCTTCTGATATCACCTGCTGGAAAATATTTGTGAGAGACTGTAATATATATTTCACTGGTACACTTTCGTTTGTGTTTAAGTTTACAGAAATGCTGACTGGGAGTGAAGAGGGCTCTCTTGTCTCAGACTTAGGCATGTGTATTTCTAGTATCTTCCAAAATTCTTTGTCCTAGGGTAAGCTGACCCTCTAACTCTGTGGCAGGGAGAAAAGAAAACTGCCTAAGTAAAATAGTGTGCCCTTGAGAACAGATAAAAGGTAAATCATTTCTAACAGAGCTTGTTATTTTTCCCATGGTATAAAAATGCCTGCAGTGGAAAAGCCTGAAGCTCAGCCATGGGGAAACTGCTCTGTTCTGCTGATGTTGGAAAATTCTCAGTCAGAAACACCAACATGATTATTTTAGGCCAGCTTCCACAGTCCTTTCTTTGGACTTTGTAAGCATCCAATGTGATGATGTTATTGATCAACTGCTTCTTGTCTGTTTTGTTTTGTTTGCTTTTATTTGCTCTCTCAATCAGACTCCTCTAAGTTTCTTGGGAAGGGGGTTAATAGACACTGTAAATGCCTGATTTGGTGCTATGATACTTTTTTCTTGTTCATTTACTTTAAAAATATATTCTTCTCATACAATGATCGAGACCTCAGCCTGGCCTCCCTCCACTCCTCTCAGTCCCCTGCGACCACCTCCCCTCTTCCCCAGGTCCATTGCTGCTCCATTTCCCTTCAGAAAAGAGTAGGCCTCCAAGAAATATCAACCAAACATGGCAAGCAAGACTAAGCACAAACCCTCCTATCAACTTTTCTTGCTACACACTTAACAAATTCACTTATTCTAAACTGAAAGTAAAGCTGTTGTAGATCATTCTCTATGAATAGGGTTCCACCTTCATTATTCTACAGAGAAAAAAGTTGACAACAGAAAAAATTATTAAATTCCTGCACATTAGTTATTGTTTAGTGAATAGCAAATTACGCAAAAATTAACATCTTAAGACAACATTTATTATCTCACCATTTATATGAGTTTGGAATCTGGGCACAGTTTAGCTGGTCTTCTGGTGCACAAATTCTCATAATGCTGCAATCAAGATTCTAGCAAAGACTGTGTCATTTTAGGCTCAACTAAGGAAGCACAAGTTTCCATGTTCACTCAAATAGTTCAAAAACAGAATTCATTTTCTAATGGGCCATTGAACAGTTCTCAATTTCTTTATTTGATAGTGTTAACATTTATTCAATGGCATCTCATTAGACAAAGGAAATGTTCCCAGAACTATCAGAAGTTTCTTGGGCTTTTTCAGAAGGGCCTTTACAGGTACAACTTCCTGGAGACAGGCTCTAGTGGGGCACGGGACCTCGAACCATGTAGCCGTGCATGGCAAGCCAAGGCTGCTGGCACCCTGGGAGAACAAAGCTAATAATGAAGAGTGTGACTTTCTCTTTGTTCTTTTCAACTTTCATGGATATGTTCAAAATGTCTGCTAGTAGTTCCCTTCTTCCTGGCCGGAGACCTCACCTTGAGGGCCTAGGAGGTCATTCTTCTAGTTCAGTTCACAGCAACTGGCATAGGCAGAAGGCAGGCTTCAAGAACTCAAGAAATTAAGCACAACCAAAAAAAAAACCAATTGAGAAATGGGGCTCAGAACTAAACAGAGAATTCTCAACAGAGGAATATCGAATGGCTGAGAAACACCTAAGGAAATGCTCAGTTCTCGATTTCTTACTGACTCTTTTTTAAAAGCTTCTCTTAGCTGTTCTTGGTTATCAACTTGTCTATATCTGGGAATTAACTAAAAGCAAAGCATCTGGGCACACCTGTGAGGGCTTTGTCCTGCTTAGATCATTTGAGGTCAGAAAAGCCACCCTAAATCTGGGCCATACCTTCTGGTGGCAGCCTATATAAAGGACTTGAAAGAAGGAAGTGTTTGCTTTTTCCCTCATGCCATCAATCTGCCAAGCAATGTTCATATATCCTTCTGCTGAGACATTCCTTCATTTTATTCAAGCTTACTTCTTCAGGACTCCAAAGTATGCTGAAGACCAGCTGAGACAGCCAACCTCATGAACTGAACAACTATTGGAATTTTGAAATTTTTGTCAGGAGACTGATATTGTTGGACTAGCCAGACCACAACCTGTAAGCTGCTTGAATAAATCCAGCTCCTTTCTTTTTTAGCCGTATAGGGAATGTGCTTGTTATTTCCAATTATTTTTAAAGTTACATTAAAATGTCTTGGTTAATTATAATTATTTCCATCTGTTTGAGCAGTACTACTAATTGAGGCCTCAAATGAATTGTTCAATTGGAATTTAAAATAAAACTGGTACAGCTATCTATCTATCCTAACAGAGACTCTCTCAAAGTTATGACATTATAACTATGAGAAAACAAAGTGTTATGACTCCTAAAAAGCTTATAGTTCTTCAATACTGCATAATAAGATTTAAATGGTTGAAAGGTCAGAAAAAGATGCCTATTAAAAATGATTCATGACCTCAAAGAATCTCTTAGTTCCAAATATTCAAAGGCAGCCACAACTTTAAAGAACTCTGGAAATTATAGAGAGATCAAACTAAAAATATTTCTACAAGAAGAATAGAGAAACAAATATCCTTTTTTTGTTTTTTTTGGAGACAGGGTTTCTTTCTGTAACAGCTCTGACTGTCCTGAACTCTCTTTATAAACCAGGTTAGCATTGAACTCACAGAAACTGGCCAGCCTCTGGGTGCTGGGATTAAAGACATGCACCACCATGCCCAGCTAACATCTGTCACCCCATTGATTACCAGGGTTGATTTGGCTGATCCGGCTGGCTATGAGGGTGTCCCCTTCTTCCCTCACCACTCACGTGTGTTCCTCCCAAAGCTGTGTGCTTGGTCTAAGAAGAAGACTTTCCCTGAATAGAGGAGGACCAGTCTTCTGTCAAGGTATACTAGTAGCTTCGCTCCCCTGCTAGAATCTACAAACCAGCTCAATTTTCAATATTTTAAAAAACCTATTCAATGAGACTGTAGCAGAAATAATCCAAATGTAATGAAAGTTGTCCAGATACAAGTACAGGCATTTAGAACCACAAATAGACCTGACCAGAAAAGAAACAGTTCATATCCCATTTTATTTAAAAATACAAAGAATAAAGAGTGAAGAATGCTGAAAGCTGCAAGAGAGTAATATCATATTACTTAAAAAGGCAAACTCATCAAATTTAATGACATTGTTTGTAGAAACTCTAAAAACCATGGAATTGTAGTAATATATTTCAAACCCTAGCTGATATTCCATGTTATACCCAGCAATATGGATTTTTTAGTATCTTTTTTGAAACTTTTCCAGACTTTTATTATTATTATTTATATTAATTTATTCAGATTGCAACTTAATTGTTATCCCATCACTTGTATCTTCCCGTTCCTCCCTCCCTCCTGCTTTCACCTTATTCCCCTCCCCTATGTCTATGACTGAGGGGGACCTCCTCCTCCACTATATGGTCATAGGCTATCAAGTCTCATCTTGGTAGCCTGCTTATTCTTCCTCTGAGTGCCACCAGGCCTCCCTACCAAGGGGAAGTGGTCAAATATGGGGCACCAGAGTTCATGTCACATTTAGTTCTCGCTCTCCGCATAACTGTGGAGAATTCCTGTCCATTGGGTAGATCAGAGTAAGAGTTTGATATTTACTATTGTATTGTCCTTGGTTAGTGCAATAGTTTGAGCAGATCCCCCAGGGCCCCGATCCACCCATCACAATGTTCTTGTAGGTTTAAAAGAAGAAATAAAGACCCTTTTTGATAAACACAAACTGAATCAATAAACAAGGATTACAGAAAATAATTATGGAACTCCTACAGAGAGATGAGGAAGAATGACCGTCAAGATCATGAAAAGAATAGGTGAAAAAATTAGAATTATTGGAAAAAAAGCCAAAATATTCTAGCTCAGTAAAACCAGGAAAAATCAAAGATGAATAAGGAATGGGGAGGGGAAGCAACAAGCAAGCAAGCAAAGAAACAACAAAAATCAATATTATAGAAATCAACATATATGTCTCAAAAATAGCCCTAAATGTAAATTGTCTTAACTGTATAATTATAAGGCTTGCATGAGATAACCAGATTAAAATAGTAACTAATAAATATGAACATGATTTATGGTCCTTTAGTAGTCAAATTTAACAAAAGAAAGGGAGAAAAGACCCAACACAATAAAATTAATGCTGGAAGGAGGATTTACAACAGATAATAATGGAATTCAGAGAATTATGAATGACTATTTTTAAAGTGGAAATTTAAGCTTAGTGATGATGGTGCACACCTTTAATTCAAGCACTTGGGAAACAGAGGAAGGCGTATTTTTGTGAGTTCAAGGCTAGCCTGGCCTACAGAGTCAGTCCCAGGACAGTCAAAGCTATATAGAGAAACACTGTCTCAAAAAATCAAAGCAAAAAAATGATGAAAAATAAAAATGGAAATATAAAAGAACAAAGAACTATGAAATTATAGAAAACCTAAGCAGATAAATGAATGACAAGCAATAATGCCAAAGTAGTCATACAAAGTCTCCTCCAAAAAAGAAAAAGACAAGACTATATAGATTCACTGCTAAGTTCAATGTTTGAAGACTAATATGTAAAATAGAAAGAAAATAAATGCTTACACACTCACTTATGAAGGCAGTATTACCCTAATGTAAAAATTAGAAAATGCCATATGCCAAAAAAACCCAAAAATATAAACAAATTTCTTTATGAACACAAATTCAAATTTAAAACACTTGCAAACCAAACTTAGCTAGTACATTTAAGAAGAATAAGAGTAAACATATTATTAATTTATAAAACGGAGTGGGAAAAAGAAGTAGAAAGAATGTGCAGAAAAGTATAAGGGATCAGGTATATGAAATAATATTGAGAAAAAGCCAAAATAAAATTAATTAGGAGGAGACCAAAAAGGAATGAAGGAAGGAAGGAAGGAGGGGAGAAAGAAAGAAAGAAAGAAAGAAAGAAAGAAAGAAAGAAAGAAAGA